>OZ005652.1:342912901-343060401 GCA_963930645.1 Salticus scenicus | reverse complement strand
CGATAACTGAAGTAATTTTCATTTAAATTTAACCAGCTTTGGATATGTTGTCAGGACAGTAAAAATCTCGGTCGAGTTCGTAGATGGGGCATCCACCTCAAAGGGGGTGGAAATGGTGGGGGGTGGAAATTTTTCTTTGCCCATAATTTCTTTAATATTGAAAATAGGAAAATACTTCAAATCAGGCGAATTACCGCCTTACCCTAAAGAACAACTTTTGTATTTAAATTTTTTCGATAACTTCAATTGCTTAAAAGTTACAAGTTAAAAAGTGATTTTTCGTCAATTGTGATGAAGCCGACTTTTTCTATAGCTTTAATTGCTTAAATTTATAATCTGATACTTACGTCACGTGCAAACGATAATATAAAAGATCACTGAAAATATAAAAACCCTGGTAACAGCTGTAATTAATCATTTAAAAATATAAACTTAAAACAAATAATATAAATTAAAACAATACTTCAGTCTTGGTAAAAACATCGTTTGTTTTGAACAGTTTAGAACGCCGGTTTACATAAGAATTTAAAATTTACGATTGAAATTGAGAGTAATACGTTACAGTTTCCTTTGATATTTTACCTTTTGGAAACAAGTCACCGGTCTGTGAAAATATATGAGGTTTTTGCGTGGGAAGAAAATATAAGGACGTCAAAGCTGCCATTTTTCATCGCCAAGATCGCCAAATTTTGTCATCAAATACCGAATTTCGTCGACAAGTCAAAAATTTCGTCGCCAACTATCAAATTTTGCCGCCAAATCACAAATTTCATTGTTAAGTCGCAAGTTTTGTCACCAAATTGTATATCTTTATGGCTTCTATTTGTTGAATGATTATGAACTTGGAATTAAAAAATTGAATCATATACTGACCATTAAATCTAGCCTATAATTTTAAGTAGAATGAATAGTAATAGTTGGTAATTAAATTTCTTAAAAACAGAATAGCGACGTAAATAATGCAATGTGTGGTAGCAAAGCCATTGACTAAGTAGTATGCATATGTAGTTAATGCATATGTAATTTTACTTTTGTAACATTAACGTAGAGGAATCTACCTTTGCCTTTAAGCTTGCCAAAAAGGGATTTTTTAAACTTGTGATTGTAAAATTAATATGAATTATTGATAATAGTAGTAGTTAACTAGGAAAAAATTCTGTGCATGTGGGGGCATCGCTTCCCCCCTGGGGGGGAAGAACCCTCTCGTGGCGGGGGGGGGGGGTAAATTTTCAAGATGGGTAACTTTCGAAAGTTCTCGTCAATACCTTTAAAACGAATGGTTGAACTATAAATCTGTGATAATTTAAAACAAAGTTGTCGATTTTTTTTTTTTTTTTTTTACTTTTAACAAAAAAAACCTCGCAATTATATATATATTTTTTAAATATTGTTACTGAGTGAATTTGTATAGGAAAATATAGAAGAAAGTCTTGTGGTGGCCACAACATACTAGTTCTTCTGGCATTTCGATCCAATGATGGCTGATGTGAGTACGCGCGATAGCACCCCGTTTGCATTTGATATGTTTTGTTTATGTTTACATTATCTTGAGTCAATATTGATTGACATTTTCATAGAATTCCACTATTGCTTTCTTTTTATGTATTTTTAAGTATTATTTACATTTAATAGAATTTGAGAAAAAAAAAATGGCATAGTGTTTGCTTATCGGGAATTAGATACATTAAAAAATGTAGTATTTTTCTCAAATAAGATGTAAAGTTTCTCTCGACATCATTATCCTATGTTTTTTTAACATTTTGATCGAATTCTGTTATAATTTTTTTTCTATATTTTTAAGTAAAATTATTACAGATAATATATTATCAGAAGAAATTACTTTTTGTTTGCACATCGACGATGAGATACATTCAGAGGTGACGTGTTTTTCTCAAATAAGCTGAGCTAAAGTGAGACTGTGTGCTGATCAATGGAAAATTTTAAATATTCGTGAAAGAAAAATATCTACCCATTTGCTTCTTCTTCCAATTAATGAGCTGTTCAAACTGACTTTAGACGCATAGGTTACCGTAGAAAGTGTTACACAGTAAGTTTTACTCTAAAATGTAGTTAAATTATTGGCGAAACGTTAGTCGAGGCCTCCATGTGGAGATTAAAGAAGACTCTGTTCTGTTTGTGTGTCTGATTCATGATAGCGGCCGCAAAAATCATGCTATTGACTTCGAATTTGGTACACATGTTCATGAACCACACAGGATTAGCTGTATAGTTTTAGGTGTGTATTCCATTTGTAGTTTGTGTACAGGGACACACCAAAGTTTTTTTTATCATTACGGCCTATGGACAGAATTTGTATGTACCGCGATAGTGGCCGCAAAAATCTCCCGATTGACTTGCAAATTCGTATACATGTTCAGGCTCTGTATAGAAATAGGCAAATAGCTGTGTAATTTTTTATGTCTCGCTCGATTATGGGACACAACAAATGGGGGACACAACAAATATTTTCTTATCATTACGGTGTATGGGGTGAATTTCGTTTAAGCGAATTTTAACTTCGTTACTCTGCATTCAACGAAATGAAATTAGCTTACATTATTGATATGCTTAAATTGATGTTTTCCATAGAAATTAAATACGTGTGCTTAGGCTTCATAATTAATGTACAGGATCTTACAAAAGTATTCCGACAATGCCATGTAATCATCCAAATTTTGTCAAATTTCGAACAATTATTTTTCAGAAACATAGAATAAGTTGAAATGTTTTTACTGGTGCTCTTTTACAGAGAAAAACAAAAGAATTTCATAACTTATGGGCAAATTTTTATCTAAGCGCATTTTAACGCGTTTATACTGCATTCAGTGGAATTAACATATATTATAAACACACTTAAAAACATGTTTTCTCTCTCTCTCTCTCTCAAAAAAAAAGGAGGTATGTATAAGCTAAATTTATTTACACGATCATACAAAAGAATTCCGATGACATTCTGTAATCATTCAAATGATGTCATATTAGGTTGAAATATAAGTGAGTTATAATTAATTAGGTGTACTATTTTTATTGGCGTGTATAATAACGGTGGCTCTTTTTCAGGGACACACAAAAAAATATCGTACCATTATGGTCTATAGACAGTATGTATTAAAAATGTATTTTAACATGGTTACATTAAATATTATAAAATGTTATTAGAATGTTTAAAAGCGTGTCTTTCTGCGGAAAATTGTGGGCATAGAATTGATAATTAGTTTACAGGGTTACACAGGGTAATTTTTTTGCATGAAATTTGGTACATGTATTTATGATTTAAATACTTGTACCAAATCATAGTTTGGTACAAGATTATGTATCAAATAATCTAATAACCTTCTATTTATAAGGAATTAATTGAAGGCTGTTATTAGGAAAATATATAAATATATATATATAGATAGATATAAACACAGATATACAGCGGAAAGTTGAAGACAGGCCGGTAGCCCCCGTTAGAAATGTATATGTTTATGTAGCAAGTCGTCACATATGTGTATATATATATATATATATATATATATATATAAAGAGAGACAGTCGCATGTTAGGACCCAGCGAAACACTTGTATTAGATTAGGGAGACAACCAATGTTACTGATTTCATTTCTAGAAGTAACTTAAAATGGAGCTGGACTGGGCACTTTTGCAGAAGAAATGATGATAGATGGACCACCAATCCTATTCTGGATCTGCAATACAACAAAAGACCGAGAAAGACATAAATATGTCATTGAAGAGATAAAATTGTGAAGTTTGGAAAAGCAGAATGGAGAAGAATTGCAGAAAATAAGGCAGATTGGAATCATCTAGAAGAAGCCTTCATCCTGCAGTGGACTGATAAAGGTTGAAATTGATGATTATAATGATATATATAATACGGAGTAAATAAATATTATCAATGATCTATTGAATAATAAGTGGTGAAAATAAGACGTTGCGGCTTCTGATCTGCAGATCAACTAGTTATTAATATCTTACTTTTTTTAGCACTTTTTTTTCAAAAATATGATTTTAGCACTTGTGTGCAAGTTAATTTAAAATTTTGTCAACGAATCACAATATTACCAGAAATATATTGCGCACAGCTATAAAACAGCATCGTAAATGTAAACTCAGTTCCTTCAAATTGGAATCAATTTTGCAAATTTATGTGCAAAGTTTACTTCCAGAACATTTGATATTTTCATTACCTATCTTAAAAAGAATATATTAGCAAAATTTCCAGATTGCCCCCAAAAAATTGAAACGAACTTGTTTTTAAATGACATTTTTAGCATATGGCCCACGGTCTATTAGTGTCACATACCGGAAACTTTAATCCCAGAAGAAGTATTGAATGCAATTTTCATTGAAGATACTACGAAAAAATTTACAGAAATAGTTACATTTACAGCACCATCTACTACTAACGAATGTTATTTGCAGTCCTCCTTTTCCATGCAGTTCTGACTCATATATGTGTAGTCTACCTCTCCTCTCTAGAAGTTTGAGAAAACAGGTACGATCCACCCCATATAAAATAAATATTCATGCTTGTGATTAAAAAACAGTTCCAGTTAAGATGGTAAACAAGAAAATGGGCCTTATTTATTTATTCAACTTCTTAATAATAAAATCCCAAGTTTCAAGGAGATAACGTTTAAAACTGATGCTATAGCTACAACAATGTATTGAAATAAAGAAAGTAAAACTTTTTCATGATTTCCATGCGCACATTTAAAAAATAAAATATCGAAAATGCATAATTAAACAAAAAAAAAAAAAAAAAAAAAAAAAAAAACGTACATCATAATTGCAACAATGTAGTGAGAAAAAAAAAATATATCCATGGTTTACATGTTTTTGGAAGATTCACTCATTGATTCAAATATTACTTTAAACGTACCAAATTCGGTTACGTGCCAATTCCGGCCATAGTCAAAATCCCTCTTTGTAAGGGACTAAATTGTTGAAAAATTCCCATTTTCGCGACCAGAAATTGCAGGACCGGGCGTGCAGGTGATTTCGTCTTTTTGACTTGATAATCTGAGAACGCCCGTAACTCTGTTCCGCGGCAATCCCTACCACAGACGAAAAAACAAAAAGAAAAAAATCACTGGACACCCCTACCTCGCTATGCACGAATCTGAGAACGCCCGTAACTCGGTTCCGCGGCAATCACTACCACGCATGTTTAAAAAAAAAAAAATCAATGGACACCCCTACCTCGCTGTGCATGAATCTGAAAACGGCCGTAACTCGGTTCCGCGGAATTCACTACCACGCATGTTAAAAAAAAAAAAAAAAAAAAAAAAAAAAATCACTGGACACCCCTACCTCGCTGTGCATGAATCTGAAAACGCCCGTAACTCGGTTACGCGGCAATCACTACCACGCATGTTAAAACCAAAATAACATCAATGGACACCCCTACCTCGCTGTGCATGAATCTGAAAACGCACGTAACTCGGTTCCGCGGCAATCACTACCACGCATGTTAAAACCAAAATAAACATCACTGGCTACCCCTACTACGCTGTGCATGAATCTGAAAACGCTGGTAACTCGTTTTCGCAGCATTTAGTATCACGCACGTATATACGTTTCGCGCACATAAAATAAAATAAAATGAAATAAAATAAAATACTGGACACTTCTACCTCACTGTGTATGAATCTAAAAACGCATGTAACTCGTACTATTCTTGTATTTTTACTTTATTCGCGCAAATGGGATTTTTTTTTCAAATTACTTAAAACTAGTAAATTTATCGCCAAAATTCATTTTGGCTACATTTCCGGTCAATAGACTTTAGGGAGTGGGCCAAGTATAAAATAATCCTTTTAAGACAAATTTCTTGAACACTTTAATTCTTTACAAAGAGGGATTTTGACTATGGCTGGAATTGGCACGCCACCCTAAATCCAGTGTTTAATTTACGGAGATATATATTTAATAAAAAAATATTTTAATTTAGTATATAAATATAATTGCTGCCATCGCAGAAAACAAAGTATGAATAATTTGATAATTTTCCAGAAGTTATTCATCCATAAAACAAAGTTTTGAATAAAATAAAACAAGTCTCCTTTTTTTTTTTTTTTTTTTAGAATAAACTCTTTTTATTGCTGTGTGAAATTTTTACAAGTGAGGAAAAATAATAATAATAAATTTAAAATGTGGATTTCAGCTATGTATAAGAATTAAAATTAAGAATATACATACGTATTAAAAAAAATAAAAATAAATAAATAAAAATAAATAAATGAATGATTATAAAACTTTAATTAAAGAATTATGATTGCGATTCTAAAACATGTAAATATTAGTATGCAAAAGATGATGTCATTTAAAAAATATATACCATGCAAAACAGGGTGCGAAATTTCCGCTCGTCAGCTCTCCATTGGGCTCAATCGGCTGTTGGCTGTATCGAACGGTGAACACTAATTTTTTTTTTTTTTTTTTGCGTTAGGTTCGCAAAGCAAAAACTTTCTAATAAACTTGCCAAAACATATTATGGTTTATGTCATTCAGATTCTTCGAATAACAAAGGAATAAAAGTATTTCCTATATTCGTAAGGTTCTTTGATCCAGAACACGGAATCTCTATTGAAATGGTCATGAAATCATTAAGAAGGTGGTGCTCCGGCTGGTACGCGGTGGGTTAACGTGTGTTCTCACTTTTGCATAAATAATATTCCTCATAAAAAATAGGCCCACCAGTGACCGAGAGGTTCTGTCCTTGAAGCTGATATACGTAAGGCGCTGGGTTCGATACCATGTCACCTTCGTTGGCTTAGCCGTTAAGAGTTTTCCGTAGTTTTATCCGAAACTAACTTAAATATGAGCTAGGACCTCTTAGAAAGACCCCACGGAAGACTCTCCTATTCAGACCTAGAGCCCTAGTGCAGACAATTGTCCTTAATGATAACACTACCACCACCTCACAAAAATTTGCAAAAGTTAGTTGAATTCATTTTATGTCCTTCTGACAAAAACGCTCCCACAAAGCGACTGTTTTCTTCAATGAACAAAATGTAGGCATGTAAAAAAATACCCTTTATATACAACTTTAAAAACTTATTAACTACTAAGACTAATTTAGGTTATACTTGTCACAACTTTTATAAAATGTTAATAAGGAATGACTGTTCGTTAAAACAAATCGTTTCATCTGCCGAATATTAATTTTATTTTTTCATTTTCCAATTTAATTTTTTCTTTTATAATTATAATTTTAATTTAAAAAAATGTCTTAAAAAATGTCTTTTTTTATGTAACTGCATGAAAAAGTACCACAAAAAAAAGTTTTTGTCTATAGCAAAAAAAAAAAAAAAAAAAAAAAAAAATCTATATTATCCAGTGACATCCGTATATTATTATTTTAATTAAGGTGTACTGATCCAAATTCATCATTTGAGGTAAAAATGTTTCCACCACTTGTGTAAAGTAGCTTTTGAATCTGTTTTTGTAATCATTTTCATTCAATTTTGTCTCCTCTAAAATGATCTCTTTTTTAAAATTGAATGTCTTGTATTTTCTTATAAAATAAAAGACATTGCGTAAATTCTCCTCTTTTTCCAATAAAAAATTCTGGTCATCTTATACTTGAGTAAGTTACTCATATTTTGTGGCGATTAACCTTTTTTTTTTTTTTTTTTTTTTCAGCGAGTGTAATCTAAGTTGAAATTTCGGGCCCTTATGTAAACCAATGTTCAGTAATTTGAACTGTCAAGGAGAAATAAATGTCATAATATATGTGTAAAAATCCAGTGCTAAACGGGCGTAGACCAACCAGTTTATTAATAAAATCCATAATATATTTATTGTAATTCCATTTAAACAGAATAAAATGTTATACGTAATAGTTTAGAAAAACGAATAAAAACTAGTATGTTGTGGCCACCACGAGACTTTCTTCTATATTTTCCTATACAAATTCACTCAGTAACAATAATTAAAAAAAAAAAAAAAAAAAAAAAAAAGTGGGACTTTGACAAAATTTTGGGTAAAATGTGAAAATTATTCCAAGTTTGTCAAAACACGGAAACCGTGGGACTTTGACAAAATTAGGGGAAAAAAGCAAAAATTAGTTTAAGTTTGTCAGAACACGGAAACCGTGGGAGTTTAATAAAATTAAGGGGAGAGAAAAAAAAAAAAAAAAATTTTCTAAGTTTTTTTTCGTAAAAAGTAAAAAAAATCGATAACTTTGTTTTAAATTATCACAGATTTATAGTTCAACCATTCGTTTTAAAGGTACTGACTAGACCTTTCGAAAGATACCCATCTTGAAAATTTTTGCCCTATATCACCCTGTTAAAAATTTAGAAAAAGCGGGATGGCAACGCAACCTGTAAGACGATTTTTACCAAAAGTTGATAGGCACTAATTTATGTCAAGGTGCAACTACATACCAATTTGTATGAAATTCTGTGCAGTAGTTCCAGAGATACAGTTGCCATAAAATTTTGTCACACACAGACAGACAGACAGACAGACAGACAGACAGACAGACATTTTCTAAAAATGGTAAAATCGTGTTCTACAGCTCTCAAAACGTGTAAATCCATCAAAAACCCGAAATCGAAAATTTTTACGAATCCAATACTTTCTTCTATTGAAGATAGAAGAAAATAATAAATTATTTCCAAAATTTATAGAATTTTTTAAAACTAGAATGTAAATAAAAGAATTATTTTTCATTTGTTGATTTTGTGCATTCTCATTTAAAACATAAAGGACACTATTATTATAAGAATAAAATTTTATCATAATCTTATTTTTTAATCCCATATGCAGAGACATTTTTTCAGTCCTGTTAATTAAAGTTAAAATTAAATTATCCTACAGCAAAGTTCTTTAATTTAATAATGTTTCGAAAGTGGTTTTTTCTAGGTGAGTGTATATATACTGTAATCTAAATTTTTAGGGCAGAAAAAATAAGTTTTAAATTAAATGAGAGCCTTATGATTGAAATTGTAGTACATTTAGAAGAAAATATTAAGGTTAAAAAATATTACAATCATAAAAATGCTTTCTCCCATGAGATTTTAGCAAATCTCTAGTAAGCATAATTAAATTCTTTTAAAATAATGCAATAAACCGCGAACATTTTTAAAAAGAAATTAAATGGATCAGAAGAAGAAATTGGCTGTTTTTTAGAAAGTTTTTATAATGAAAGTAAGTTAAAAAAAAAAAAAAAAAAAAAAAAAAAAGAAGAATTTGAAAAAAGTCAAGTAACCAAAGTAATGTTTGTTAAAAATGTTTATTCGTAGTATTTTTGATGTATTTTAATACCAGAGATTAAACGTGAAAATATACTTCTTATAGTGAGAAATAAGTTTAAAAAAAATTAATACTGGTTTAATTATAAAATATAGCATATATTTTTAGGTATTGTCATGACTAAAAGTTTAAAACTTTGTGTTAACTCTTTTAAGGACCAAATTTTAAATAATACATATTGTTTATAACAACCTTGTAAGGGCTTAAAATGAAAAAAAAGGAAAAAAGGGAAAGAAAGAATATATATATATATATATAGTGTGGCGCTCACACAATGTTCACAAACCCTGTATTTGAATACTATAAAGAAAAGTTACAAATGAAGATGTAAAACAGCAAGTATTGTATATAAATGTACTTTAAAAAGATTTTTAAATAGTTTTATAGAAACAGGTTTATTTCATATATATTTCTTTGTGAAGAGGCTACCGCCATTTACCTTTAGCTCCCCGATTGGGAATAGTGCTTACATTCATTAATGATCTATGTTGTCAAAATTATATATGTATATATACATATATATACTAAAATTATTCAGACAAATTTTACCCACAGCACTTCCTGAAACGTACCAAGCTTGATCAAACTTGTCAAGTGACAAACTCATATGATCTTTAAAATGCCCAACTTGAATTTCCTTGAATTATCTGTTTTTAAGTTATGTTTGTAAGAGACATATACATATATCAGCAGCTAAAAATTTGAGTTCCACATTCGGGATACCTTAAAACGAGTAATTATAGCAAAAAGAATGTAAAGAAGAACGTATTCGCATAATTTTGGGCATCCCTGTATATTTTCTATAAATTATGTGTACACCACATAGTGTCCTTAAATTTATAACAGTACAAAAAGCACATAATACAACCTGAAATATATTTCCAGTGATTTCTAATTATAGTCCTAATATATCCTAATTATTTTATGTGGCTGTGTAAGTGAATGGTGAATGATATTCATACCAAATCCAATACGTATATTAAACATGTTTTTATGCATTTAAATATATGTGCTCCTATTTTAGAACAGTGTAAAGGTGTTAAACTGTAAATAATAGGAATTTCACACACACACCTAATGTATTTGAATTCCCTCGGATGTCCTTGTAAAAAACTATTTGTCCGAATTATCAAAATGTCTAAAGTAGCATCCTTGTATATTACATACAGGGATGCTACTTTAGACATTTTGATAATTATCTCTGTATGTTACATCTCTGTTTGATAACATTCCTGTATGTTACATCTTACATCTCTTGTTTGATAACATCCCTGTATGTTACATATAGGGCTGTTACATACAGTAATATGGGACTTAAGAGTTTGGATTCCTGTTAATATTTTTTCTTGAGTTATGTTGATAACACATACACACACAGATAGACCAGTAGCTAAAAACCAGATTTTCATATTCAGGTTCCCTCAAAACGTGTACTTATAGCCATAACTGAATTTCGAAAACTTGGTATAATATTTTATGTATAATGACATGGGTAAGAGAAAGTAAAAATTGCAAATTTTTTTGTACCTATTTTTACATCCTGTTTCGGTTATAACTAACCTATTTCTCACAAATTGTTTTATGCCCTTGAAAGGTTACGAGGCTATCTATCTATAACCATCCATGGCTTTAAAATTGTAATTTATGTTTAAAATGTATCAATTAATAAAGTTAGTACGTATTTCTCATTAAATTTCTCATTAAATTTTAACCGTGTTCCCATCATCCTTCAAAACTCAAATGAAGTGTATATTATTCAGTTCAAAGTCTAGTGTCACACATCAAAAGTTGGAGCTTATCCTTCAACATCCTATACAATTGAATCCTATACCCATACCCTGTATATTTTATCCTATAGAGATCTTAGTAGAATTATTTAATAATAGAATTCTTTTGTTATATAATTTTTTTCTTCAAGTATCAAGAAGTATAAAAAAATTCTCTATTAAATGATTATTTCTGTGGGGAAAACAGGATTAAAATCTATTCAGTACTTTTCAAAATAATTCCAAACATAAATATTAAACTTTCCAGGCGACTTTATAAAATAATTCATATTGATTCAAATTCGAAATATAATCCATCGTAATGCTTTAAAGTAAAAAAAGAAATATTGAAAGAATAATATATACCCTTAAGCACATTTCCACACACACACATTTAATAATAAAGCTGCAAAAACACGAAATACCTTTTATTGTTTAAAACGTACCTCGATTATTTATATAAATGAAGGTATATTCGTAATTCAGCGTTTTCTAATCCTGAAAGAGAATATCTTATGCTTTCTTTTCTTTATTATGTGAGCTCATAACTGCAGGAGAAAAGCCCATTATGACAACCGAAGGCTAGAAGGTTAATGCAGGAAATATGATAGTTCGCATTTCACAAGAATTATGGATTAAGAGAGATGTTTGGGGAGCATCTTTTGTCATATTAAGGAGGTTACTATAGTGACAGAATTACCAAGATATGAAAGGATTCGAATCATCGATCTCTGAGTGGAAATGTGTTTACAGTACGTACCATGTTATTAATGGAATTATATCTTCTTCTTATTATATATCAAGCTTAATCATGGTACTAACGAATTTTTAAAGACAGCCACAACATAACAAAAGAAAAGTTTAATCAGGGAAGAATATATTCAACAGATTAGCATATTATATTTTAAGCTTTACCTTGAAAACGAATGACATGATATTTTTGTCTGTATCATTGGATGTTTTTATTTATATACCTCGCTTATTTGCATTTATCGTTAAAGCATTTCACTAGAATTTCAATATGTTTATATCTTGGAAATTTTTGCGTCCAGACATTGCTGCATTTCTTTATACATAATAACGGTGATTTACTTTGTACATCATCTTAAACTTGTGCTTGGTGTCAATTAAAGTGTAATTAACTTTGTTATTTATGTTAACTACTGGAACGTCTGTGTAGGGTAGGCTTTCTCTTTGAAACAGAAAAAAAAATGGTTTTTGTCTGTCACCCGATAGTAGCCAGAAAACCTATCTAATTGGTTTGAAAGTTGATATAAATGTATATTAACTACATGAAATAAGCTGTTTGTCGTTCGTGTTCAAAGAGGCAAAAAAAAAAAAAAAAAAAAAAAATCTGGTACCATTACGACGTATGGAAGATATTTTTAGAATGTATTTTGTAATGGTTACAATGCATTCAGATAACAAAATTAATATATATTGTACTATTAAGATGCTTAAAACTGAAATTTGGGTAGCAAATAGTGTGCATAGATTTAATAAGTCATTTATAGGGTTATAAGAAGTAATTCGGATATTCCATTAAATCATCCAAAAAGTACCAAATTCGGTACAAATATTTATGAGTAACATGAAATGAGCTGTATACTTTTTGATGTACACTATCTTTGTGGTTCGTATACAGGAATACAAAAAATAAACTAAAGCTTTTTACGGCTATGGATGACATAAATGCTCAGGGCATTTTAGCATGGTCATGGCATTCAACAAAATGAAATTAGCAGTTGTTATTTGGATGCTTAAAAGCAGAGTTTCTGTTGAAAATATGGTATCTAAAGAATTAAAAATGCGTTTACAAGACTGCACAAAGAATTTCTATATATTCTGTAATCATATGATTGACCGTAAATTTGGTACAAATATTTATGAGTAATGTAGAATTAGCTGCATATTTTTTTACTGTGTTTGTGGTTTGTGTACCAAGAACACCAAAAAGGATTTCTTAGAAATTAAGTGTACACATGGAATTTTTTAAGTGTATTTATAATTTATTCCGAAATACCTGTCCTGCGATTTTTTTTTTTTTTTTTTTTTATAATACCACTTAGTTTGTAGAGAAACTTTCTTTGTTATTTAATTACGAAAAATTGCTATTTAAAAAAAAATAGTGTCAAGAAAGGGCATAATAGTCAAACAGTACTACAGAATAAATTATTAATGTTACCAGTTATGACTTCTTCACCGTTATTGTGTATTTAACAAAATGAATTCTACATACACTATTAAGATTCTTAAATAAATGGTTTCTGTAATATATATATATATATATATATTTACACTACATATGAAAATAATAATTACTTTACAGGGTTAAACAAAAGAGTTTCAAAAATGCGTACATTACATCTCATTATGAAGTGAATGAAACATATATTGTATATGGTTTGTGGACACAATAATGACGCCTAATAACTAAATTTAAATATATTTATTTCGATTAAGTAATAGGACGAGAATGTCAGAAATAACGTTCGCAACTCCCGAGCTATTCGGATTCAGAAGAGCCGGAGAGATGTTGAGCAAATGAAATCTGTATAAAAATGTCTGTGATTGTTTATGTTTCTACTTTCTGTTGCCCATATCTTTGATTCTGCTTGGTTTATAATCCTCCAAAATGTACGTCTAAGCTTTAATTTTATCCAAGATTTAAGCGCAGTTAAAACACGATAGCACTTACGTTGCAAAACTAATCTCTAAAGATCTCCCATTTTCTGACTCTCACGTAATATAGTATTCTGTCGTAACAAAATAAATAAATCTATATATATAAAAATGAATGTTTGTCTGTATGTTATTTATAAAATCGTAAACGGCTTGACCGATTTCGATCATTCTTTTTTTGTTTTTTTCCTTATAGGTCAGGGATGGTTTAGGAAAAAAAAATTGAAAAAATCTTTAAAATTAATTAAAATATGAAAATAATAAACTTATTGACTTATATTGACTTAATATAAGCCATTTAAATTTTTAATTGTTGCCATAAAAAGTTTACGAGATATATTTATTTATTGTTTTCAGCATAAAATGAAATATGCGTTCATGCGAAAAATAAGAAATTACTAAATGTTAAATTGGTCGATGAGAAAATGACACATTATAATTTTAAAATAAAATAGTAATATTACAAATCTAATATATTTCTTCTGAATTTTATTTCACAGCATTTTTTTTTTTATATACATCAACTTCAGATTTTTTTTTTTAGTATGGCGGATGAAACACACTTGGCATAAAAGTTAATTCAGCATTATGGTAAAGGTATTTTCTTATTGATAATTCTTGAAAATTTTTTATAATTTTGATGCTGAAGTAGATCGGACATTTTTCGCCAAGGAAAAGATAGAAAGAAATACGCAAGCGAAGTGATGACGTCACTGGCCGTTCGTGGATGCAAGAAAAATATTTCCTGTGTTAAACGCCCATTGGATTTTTTGTAAAAAATTATTAAAAATCGAGGAAAAATATTTCCCGATTTTAATCCGCATATTTAGGTATAGATATGTATTAGTTATCATGTCCATGCATTAGATTAAGTTATTTTTGTTGTAAAATTGGCAAAATTTGAATTTTTAATTTCAAAACTCTAGAAGAAAAAAAAAATGGCAAACTTCCATATTCGATTGAAAACACAAACATTTAATTTCAAAGGATGATATTAACACAATAAATATCCAACTAATATACTGATTAAAAGGGAAATGATAAATATTCTATCATAATTTGAAGTCAAATTTGTTTTCAAATGTCTAAATAAAGTATCTGATATAAGATACTAATATGTTGTAGCGGAATAGATTTGATATCGGTCATCCTTGGTAGAAAAATAAAATATCGCCAAATTATTTGGCTAACATAATTTAATTCCTTTCAAAAATCATGGTTATTTTAACAACTTATTCTAAGACAGTAATGAATAATATGAAACAATATTTCGTGCAATGCATATTACGAAAATATACATCTGGCATGTATATTTTCGTATTACGTTTTTGATCACCAAATACAATAAGCGCCAAGAACGACAGAGTTTTGAAATTTAAAATTAAAATTTCGTCAATTTGACAGCAAAATAACTCAATCTAACACATGCACATGATAACTAATACATATGTGTACCCAAATATGGGGATTAAAATCGGGAAATAATTTTCTTCGATTTTTAATCATTTTTTACAAAAAATCCAATGGGCGATTGAGATAGGAAATCATTTTCTTGCATCCACGGACGGTCAGTGACGTCACACTTCGCTTGCGTATAGAAACAATAATCGCATAAATTATATTTTGGTCTGAAACGGCAACAAAAATTTAAAAGTCGCCAAGGGCATTAAGGCTGTACCATGATCAAGTTTACATACTAATTTATTTATTTTTCTATATACCAACTACTATTAACTAAGCATGAAGTATATATAACCACAAAATAATAATTGTCTCATGCGATAGAAGTTGCCGATCACAGCATATTGTAATATTATATGTGGCTTGAAATTGCTGTCATTCTATGGTTGATTGATTAAATCAAATAAATATAGGAAATAACTTGAGAGCAAATATTATGTACATCACATATAATGTTGTTCATATGTAACTGGAATTCAGATATAAAAGAGCTACTTCAAATTTTTCGATACTGTCCGTATCGAAACTGTTATGTATGATAAGCAACCAAATGGAAGCCCACGGGTAGGCCATTGTCGCAGGCAATAGGGACAGGCACCGGAGATTGCAAGGACGAACAAGTGTGCTGCCTAAGGCAGCGGAAACCCAAAGCAAGCTTTTGACCGATTTCAGTTTTTTTTTTTTTTTTTTTTTTTTTTTTTTCATAAAGCATATAGAAAAGAGTTTGCCAGCGAAGCGGGAAAAGCCGTCCAAAATTGTTTAAGAACTAAAATATTATTCAACAATTCGCCGGGAAATAAAAAAAAAAAAAAATACAAAAAATCATTTATTTGTAAAAAAAAAAAAAAAAAAAAAAATTGAAACTCATAAATATTATATGAATTTCACCACATAGTTAAAATTTTAATTAACCAGTCACCAAATTATTATTAGAACCAGATTAATATTGTGCAATAGTGAACTAAAATCATACAAAGAAAGGTTTCGAAATAAAATTCATAATTGACGACCCAGTTTTTATACTTCCACAACGCAGTACTGTTTTAGTACAGAATCCCTATGGACGAATTTTAATTTTTATCGCCATGTTGGAGATAACTTTTTATTTATTTATTTTGGCATTTTATTTTGGCTTTCAATGAGTTACAAATTTTTTTGAGTGTACTTTATCAGACTCTGTTTTGCACAGCACCACAATGATAAGGTTTCATTTCATTACATATTATGATCAAACCGTCAGTTCCCACACATACACATCAAAATTTCCAAGTGAACGAAGTCGCGGGTAACAGCTAGTAAATAAATAAAAATCAAAGGGGAAATTACGATTGCTCAGCAATTTCTAACTTTACAAATATTATTTTTCTTTGATGAAAATTAATTATTTTATATCGATTCATATATATTGATTAATAAAAATGACTTGCTCAGTAAAAAATATTGCTAACGGGACATAGGCTCCTGATCTGTAGATCTACTAGTCTTTAAAACGTGCATTTCATTAATAAGCTTGATAATTTTTACGTTTTTATCTCAGCCAAATCATTGAAATTATTAAATTACATTTAATAATTGTGAAAAATCCGTCAATTGCTTTAGGTAAAAGATTGAAATATGTACAAGTTTGATATGAAAACACAGACACTAATTAACCCGTTAACGCCCGAATTAATTTTGCAAAATATTATTAGCTGATTATTTCACTTCTAAATTAATATAGACAACTGACACTAAAATATATTAACTTGAATAATTCTTCTGATAGTTTTAAATTAAAAACCTATCCTCGTTTATTGACGTTTAGTGTTCTAGCGAGAAAACTTCGAGATAGAAAAACTTTAAGATAACAGATTAATTTCCTATTATATGTTGACAAAGATCTCAAAAGTGAAGTATTATATTATTATTCAACTTGATTTAAATTAGTATACCTGCGCAAAAAGCAAATATATGTGTGACGAATGAAAATTCATAAAATGACTATCCAAATTATGAATAGTAGGCACATAAAACTTTCAGGGATCATTTAGAGTGACGCTATAAACTGTCACTAAAAAGCAGAAATCATTCCAAGAAACCACAAAAACTGTGCCATTTTATTAGCTGTTTTCAAATGAGGACACTGGGTGCTAACGAGTAAAAGTATAGCAATTCTGAAAATGCAGAAAATAAAAAAAGGGATTTCTTTTCTTTTTTTTTTTTTTTTTTTTTTTTTTAACGCAGAGAAATATATATATATATTGAAGTTATCAACAACAACAACAAAAAATCCATATACAAAGTGATTTAAAATGAATATAGCTATTATAAAAAGCTATAGCTAATTAATTGTAAAGAATTTTACCCATAAACATTATAGAGAATGTTAAAGGAAGTTCAAAATTTTGTTTATATGCTGTATAAATGTTTTATGGGACACTCCCTTGGTAACACGGACAACATCTAAACGGTATTCCATTTCACGCCACTCCTTCTGAAGCATATCTAGAGTCACCAACGCAAGCGCCTTATAATTGCGCATTTTGAGTTCCGGAATTGTTTTCGCAAAGTAAGCGCATACACAAGATCTTTCGTATAACCTCATTGAAATTTCTTTGCCGAATGCAATTCCAGAACTCAAAATGTGTATTTCTAATGCTCTTACGTTGGTGACTCCAGATGTGCTTCAGAATGTATCGAGTGAAACAGACTATCGTTTAGATGTTGTCCGTGTTAACAAAGGGAATCACATGGAACATTTATGAAGTATATTCATTTTGAATCACCCTGTATATATGTATAAGTGTGAGTGTGTGTGCACGCGCGCGTATGTAGTAATCAAGAATAAAAGTAACATAAAATTACCTCCAAAACAGTTAAAAAAGAAAAGAAAATATTAGCAGAGAAGATTTTTAGATATTCGAATGTTTAGTTATGGTTCGTATAACAAATAAAAAGTCTTTTAATGCGCTGTGTCGAAGATAGTTTTTGTCTAATTTTCTTGAATAATAAAAAAATTATACATAATTTAATATGCAATCGTTGGTCTTTAAAATATGTTTATTTCCCTGGGATTCTGGGAGGCGTATACATGCACACATACATATATATGTATATGTATATATATATATATACATATATATATATATATTGTGTGTGTGTATAACCTGAAGCATCACCCAAGAAAATGTTTTGTATATTATATTCACTTACCAAATAAAAAGAGAATACGTAATTTATTCATTTCTAGTATTAGAAAGAAAATACCTTCTTCATTTTTCCCCTTTATCATGGGAAATCATAAGTACCTGAGAGGCTATTCATGACAACCAAGACTAGAAGGTTAACAAAGGAGCTGCGATATTTCACATTTCACAAAAATTATGGATTAAGAGAAAATTTTGAAAGCACCTTTTTTTTTTTTTTTTTTTTTTTTTTTTTTTTGAATAAATTATCTGGGGTATTTTTTTTTTTTTCATGTATTGTGTGAAATCGTAAATACACGAGTAAAGTCTTATATCAAACCAAGATTAAAAGTTTAATATAAGAAATATATGCCTCACGATTCATAAGAATTGTTATTTAAGAGAAACTTTTTGTCGCCTTTTTAAGAAGAATAACGGGAGTTTCTAGGCAGACAGAATAACCAAGATCAGAAATATTAGGATTAATCTTTGAGTAAGAAAATCCTGTTTTCATAGTATTGTATAACATAGAGCGTAAACAGAGAACATATGATGATGATGCTGGAAAAATAGTGTAATTATCCCATGTTATTTACAGAAAATCTTATTTATATGTTGAATCCTATTAATATTACATAAAAAAAGTAACAATAACAAAAACAACCTAAATGATAGATTCCATTTAATCCATGGTGGCTTTTATTACCACTACAAAACAAAGACCACTACAAAACCTTTAATTCTTTTTTAAATGATGCATATTCAAAAGTGAGTAAAAATATGAGTAATGTAGAAAAATAAGCACGACCTCACAAAGTTTTCTAGATACCCTACAAGAAATCTATGTGAGCCTTCTCGGTTACAAGACACCCTTCCAGATGATAATTGAGCTCTTTCGACACATTTTGTAGCATCACTTATGATTATCACTGCAGCATTGAACCATGCTTTGAGTTCTTCTATATTTTTAATAGAGTGGGTGCAGTAACACGTTCTATAATGTGCCCCGAAAGGAAGAACTTTCTTTGTTCTCTTGTTCCCTCCTCCCAAACCACCTAATTTAACGCCTTATGAAAACATTCTTTAAAATCACATTACAGTCCTTATTCTTGCATTCACGCCACAAAAAATATAATATGGAACGTATCAACGCTACAGTGATAATCATTGATAGAATAACGCTAGAAAATGTGTGGAACGAGTTCTGTTATACTGCTTGGAAGTGTGTCCTGTGACCCACAAGGCACAACACAAAACGTATTTTTACAATATACAGGATATCTGACGAGTTTGCTATTATTATATATCGCTCACATTTGTGTTTGTATTTTTGAATATATAGCGTTTTGGTAAATAATGAATCTTTTAAAGTGGCCCTGTATATAGACACAAAAGGAAAAGTGTAAAAATTCTATTAATTCGGCCCCAATAAACGATAGAAAATTAAATTAAATGCGATAAATTATTACAGACTTCATTTTTATTTTATTACTTTTCTGGCAAGAAATATTATAATGAATATAAACTTTATTTATTTATTTATTTATTTTTTTTCAAATTAAACCCTCAAATGTTATACCAGAAATAATAATTACACACTTTCACCAGCGAAATTTAAAACTTTGTAGCATTTCTATTATAATTTTTTAGATTGAAATGTATAAGGGTTTCTCTCGGATATGAAATGCGATATTTACATTCAGTAATGAAATTTTCCTGTATCATCCCGCATTATGATTTTTTTCTATTTTTATGAGATTCTGAAAAGTTACATAAGGAAAAAACTCAAAGTTCGCATACACATAGAAAAAATATTTGGGGATCGATATTATTAATCTTATTAATATTTTTATCATTGATATTTTTGACATTGCCATGTTATTTTTAATAGGTTAAAATTTGGAATTTTTTCAAATATATTTAAAAATAATGAAATATACAAGAATGGAATAATTGTGTATAGTTTCTTAAAGAGCATATTCATAAAAAATTTAGACATCATAAAATTATTTTGGTAATGGTTAAAATATATTTATATATAAAACAAGTTAAGCATTAGAGGTCATAGTTTTTAATAAGTTTAATCCCAAAATGTTTTTTCTTTTTAATTTCAAATTTACTAACTGGGCATGAAAGAAAAAATAAAACAACGAAACTCTGCATTTTTCTTTTTTTTTTGCATTGCAATTTTAAAATTTATTTCAAATGTTAATAAGTTATTCGTTAAATTTCATGAATAAATAACAAACGTTGTTTCTAATCGATTTCCCATAGAATATAAAATGGGTTTTTTCCACGTGACTGTATCTTTTAATGTTTTGTTGTAACGGATTTACTTCCTATACTAGTATATAAATTAAACTTACAGGTAAAGTAAATATTTATATTTCGTGCCAGGTTTTAAAAGAGATTTAAATATATAGATATATATATTTTTTTATCTTTATATTACATTAGCTTTTCATTGATCACATTATGAAAAGAAACAGAAAATGTTTTGCAAATAAACATTTTTAACTATTCAAGATGAACTTTTTAATAGTTTAAGCAATAAAAATTATGAACTTTTTAATAGTTTAAGCAATAAAAAATATGTATATAACCTTCTCATAATAACTGATAAAAGTTTAATGATGCGGTACTTAAGTATATCATTGGTAAATAGAAGTTGAAAAAAGATCAAGACTTAAAAAAAAAAAAAAAAAAAAAAAAAATAAAGTGTAAGAAAAAATAATTTATGTTTTATCACCTTTATATTTTTCTAAGATTGGTGGTAGATTCCAAACTTAATATAGGTGATCCAAAAGTCAAAGAAACAAAAAGGATAAAATATTATTCAAAAAATTTCGACCGTAGCACTAGCACATAAAACAGTATGAGGTTTTCACTGAAATGAGCAGAAAAAGCATGGGAATTTTTCTTATATGTAAGAAAAAATATTAGCTACGTTTTTCATCAAGGGATGGCGCTGTATCACAGTATTCTATTACCTTTTAAACAGATCCGCTTTCTCTGATGACGCCGTATTGCGAATGCTGATTAATCTGACTATGTGTTACATTTCAGATGTTAGCGGATATGTATATTAAACATTTATTGCTTATTACTGCTGTCGATTGTTCTTTAAAAAATTACGGTACTGTTAAAGTATTCCCAAGGCGCAACGTTTGACAACCATTCTCTTGAATGAGTAGTTGCGTAGTTGAATGTACTGGGCCACTGTGAAAAAGTAATTTTACAATTAAAGCGCCCAATAATAAAACTTATTTGGCAAAAAGATCTTTTGTCACACTAAAAAAAAAAAAAAAAAAACATACTTTTCTGTACATTTTAGTGAAAACCACACAGTGCTACGATAATTACTTTTTTAGCAATATTTTTTCATTTTTACTGTGATTTTTGCATCACCCGGTATATAGGGTGGCTATACCAAAGTTACCCTGCTTACAGCTACGTATATTCCTTCCACACATAGACATATTTCGTTAAAAAGGTATAAGGGTTATATGGACTTTGGGAAAAAGAAATCTGCAATAAAAATTAATAATTTAAATTTCCACCGATAGAGGACGTTTTGCATGCAATGTAGAAAAGACGCTAGGCAAATCTGGAAAATTTTAAACGAACAATAATCAATGTTGTAAAAATCATTCTTCATTATGCCTCTAAGAGAGAAAGATAGATCGTAACTTATCAAGATATTTTATATGAACGGTTATACACTGAGATGACAAAAGTCATGGGATAGCGATATGCAAATATACAAATGGCAGTAGCATCGCGTACAAAATGTATAAATGGACGGTACTTTGGCAAAACTTTCATTTGTACTCAAGTGATTCATGTGAAAAGGTTTCTGGCGTGATTATGGCCGTATGACGGGAATTAACAAACTGAATACAGAATGATAGTTGAAGCTAGACGTATGAGACATTTTGAAAATTAAAAGAAATTTGTTCAATAAGTAATAAAAGTATTTAATGTTACCTCGTATGCATCCCTTATATTGACATTTTCTTTTGTGAAAGCCACATGTCCAGCGATTCCTACACCAAACGGTATGGGTGGTATTCTTGATTCACCATCTTCATCTACTACAGCATCCAAGGCATCTTGCAATACGGAATCAGGTGTGACATCAAATAGTTTTGCAACAAGATATCTCGCATGCCTTGGACCTTTTGCAAGGAAGAGGCTACCTCGGTCACTTTGTGTTAATAAACTCACATTAACCAAAATTTTATGGCATAACGTATCTACATCTAGTTCATTTGCAATATCTCTTATCAGCTCCATCAAGAGATCTGGTTCTTTTAAAGATTTCAAATGCTGCTGCAGCTCTTTTCTGCTTCTGTAAAATATGAAATAAAAGATTCAGGAGATAAAATTAAATAAAATTATAACTCACGTAATATTAATTCTTGCGTCAGATATTATAAATGTAAATTCGAATTTAATTGGGAAGTTTTTTTTTTTTTTTTCTTAGATTTCTTAATTTTTAAAATGTCCAGAATAAATAAATCTGATTTTAGTTCTAATCGTGTTGCTCAAATTTCCTTGAAAGCTTCGCAAAAAATGAAGAGTCGTTTTATATAAGGCAGCAAAACAATTCATTATTCTTATCACTTGTTTTTCTCAAGAGTTAACATAAAGATCATTAAGTGCAATTTTTGTAATCATAAAAACTCAGGGATCTCGCTGCTGCCTTATTTTTAACGAAGAATTTTTAATTTTATATTAACCTGTACTAACTAGTGTTTGCCAAACTCAAATTATACCTCACTCTTGACCAAACGACTCAATTTACATCTAAGAATGGCAAATTATCCTAAAATGATTATACTAAATTCAGATAATGTTGAAATCATTAATTTCCTTTGGTTACCAAAACACATGAGTAAAATTTTATGATGAAAAATGGAACCAAAAGAAATGTAATTATGTCATTATAAAATTTAATGCATATACAACGGGAAAATATGATAATTATATTTTATTTTGAATAATTATATTTTATTTTGAATTTACTCAAAATATAAAACATACAAAACAAAATAATAAAGAAAATAGCAGTTATCATATAAATATCATAATAACGACAAAATAAATAGTTTCCCATACAGCACAAAATGTTTCAGTTATGTTGCAGAAAGCTTACAATCTTTCAAAAACCTAACACATTTAAGTATGCTCTCTGATACCTTTCTGAAACATTCGCCCTTTTCGATATTCCATCTGTTAAGTAATTGAAACGTTTCTTTTACTTATCCGATTTTTTGTTATGATCGCGAACATTTCTACGTCTTTGAAATTAATCGGAAAGAAAACTGAACGTTTCGAAACGTTTCTGAAACATTTCGAATGTTTCGATGTTATATGATTGTTACATTTATTGAACATTTTGTACTGTTAGGGTTATTTTATACATTTATAAACCAATTTCTTGAATAAATATTCTTGAGAAAAATGTATTTATTATAAAAGAAATGTATTAATATGTATGACAACTACAAGACATTTCGCGATGTACTGTATCTCTGTGTAAAATATTAAGAAATGTAAAAAAACTTAATGGAATCAAAAGCATTTGCACGCCATAAAATTTATAAATTTTAAAAGCTTTCTTAGAATATGATTTCATATAAGCTTAAATATTAATGAGATCCTTGTCATTCAAAATGTTCACCAGCCAGCAGATAGTAAAAAAAAAGAGAGAGAGAGAAATTGATTTGTAAATCACTAACACCGATATAAAGAGAAATGAAAAGAATTAGCAAATTTAAAACTTTATAGTTCTTAAATGTTTCTTTAAAGTATGATTCAAAAAATTGTTAAAATATTAATAAGATCGTTTTCATACAAGACGTATCCCATCAAGCAGATATTCCTTAATGTAAACTAACATAATTTCTAAAGTTTTCTTATTACAGACATAAAATTAGTATCGTATAAAACTATTTACAATAAAACAGCGATATTGGTAAAATATGTTTTTAATGATATGCGGTATAGTCCATTCAGCGCAAATATTAGTGTAAAATAGGAATTTTATTAATTTTTTTTTTAAATAAATAAAGCCATTATTACATTATTTATTATTTAATTTCCCTAAGTAAATACCATTTACTGTTATTAACATTAGGTTGGTCACTTCAACATGGAACATTAGATATAAAAGTAATTGACTAGGTTTGACTATTTAAAAAAAAAATTATGTACTTTTGAAAACTGCATGTTCAACAGATGTATTAGGTTATCTTATTGTTCCGTGTTTCGAATTCTATGAATTACACTGAGAAAAGAAAATGCCTCTTTCATCTAGTACGAATAAGTAGTCATTTTCTCGTTCCCTAAACTAGAAATCTAAATTTCAGAACTGTGCGTATAAAGTAAACATAATCAACTGAATAGTAGGGGTGGGAATCGATTAAGAGTTTTAACTGGGTTAATCGTAGTTCATTAATCGATTAATCGGTCGATTAATCGGATTTTTAATCGGTTTTCATTTTTCTTTATATTATTTTATTTCAATGATGAATAAAACTCTCATATTGTGTATATACATACATATATATTATTAATAAGTTTGACTGAGATTTTTTTTTTTCAAACATTTTTGTCTCATCAATTATATCTGTTTCATAGCTGAAATTTAAATCAATTTTCAGAGTAATAATTGGTGACTTTAAGTGTTAATTTTATATAAATATTTTCACTTATTCAATTTTAATAAATTCATTTTTCAATTCATTTTGAAAGAAACATTAAATGAATTTACACATATTTTAGTTTTATATTTGCAGGCCTTGCCCATCTCGCTTGTCACTATTTTTAAATGAATTCTCAAAATTCCATATCATTATCATAAAAATCTCAAATTATTTCAGTACTTCTTTGTCACTTCGGACTAGAACACAGAATGTTATTTTCTATTTCTACTTCAATAGTTACTATCAGCAATTATGAACAGATAATAAACGCTTGAAGGTATTGTGAAACTCTGATGATATTTCCCCCATCAGAGGGATAGTGGAAATCTCAATTCCTTCTTTTCTTTTTTTGTTAATTTTTATTATTTCTATTTTTTGAAAGCTTCTTGTTTCTGAGAATACTATTACCTAGCCAACACTTTCTGTAGAAGGCTACAGACAGGTGTTGTTGTTCCAGCATGCACATGGAGCGGCATTTTGTTTAATAACTGTCCGCTTCCTTTTCTCTATCAACAAAAGTGCAACAACTTCTTTTGAGAGGTTTTATTTATTTTTATTTATTTATTTATTTTATTTAATTTTTTGCTTTTTCATTATTTAATGGATGTTTCTTAGAATATTTGCTAGCAAAATATGCGAAAAAATATTTTGTAGGCAGAACAGCATTTTTACTTTACTCGTAGTTTCAAAATTTTAATCGGATTTCGAAAATTTTTAATCGAATTAATCGATCCGATTAACTCGATTAAAAAAATTGATCGAGACTAAGCATTGATCGATTAACCGAACCGATTAATCGATTAATCGGCACAGCCCTACTGAATAGTTGAAATGATCAAGAATTACACATTTCTAGACTTGTTGAGTCTATGCCTTTCTAGATGGTGAAATAATATTGTTAATATTATTAATATTATGAAGCCTTTGTATAGCGAAATATTTTCCTTTAATTTTATAGAACTGGGTTATAAACCAAAATTATTATTACTGAAACTCGCCTCTTCTGCTTACATTTATTTTCTGAGATTTTTAAATAACTTTGACCACGATAATATGGAAACTCGCTCTAGAAGTCCAACAGGAGTTTCCATAACTCGCTATCAAAAGGAACTAAAATTTATAAGGATGACATGGAACTATTTATACCAAATAATAACAGGAGACTTGGCGTTGGAATATTAAAACCCGAATAAACTACTACGTCAGAAACGCCAAAGAAAAATATTTGAGATGTATCCAGCTGTTTCGGTAGCCTTCAGTGCAAAAATCATAATTTTAAATTTAATTCAGCTAAAATAATTTTCAGACCTAAATCCATTCATGAACTCGATTTCTTTGAAGCTTTTCATATTTATAAAAATTTTAAAAACCTTGTAAATTGTGATTTCGCTATTCCCTATTTGTCTGATTGTTGGAAATTTTGCATTCAGTCCAAATTTTCCTAAATTTTCTACTGTTTACACAGCTAACATTCTTAATTTCCTATTGGTCACACTCCCTACCTTTCCCGTAATCCTATTGGTTGAACTAAATTCGGTCCCTCTCCTATATATACGAGCACTTATCAGATTCAGAATTATTTTTGCACTGAAGAGGGTACGCTTAAGGCTACCGAAACAGCTGTATGCATCTCAAATATTTTTCTTTGAAGTTTCTGACGTAGTAGTTTATTCGGGTTTTAATATTTATATCAAAATTTTATTTTCTAGGTATCAGTTAGATATCTTCTTTCAGTGTACTTTAATATAATAACAATAAATTATACTCTATAACAATAAGAAATTGTATGCAGGATATAATCCTATCTTTAATGTATATTATCCATAACTCCAAAGGACATGAACCTTACAAAAATAATTATTTATTTATTTATTTATTTATTTATTTATCGTTGTTCTTTAACAACAAGCATTTTTCTACTTAAAAGCATTTTGGAATACTTACAACGGATTATTAACTACTGTTTTTTTCTTCTTTGGGCAAACAACCATATCTTGGAATAACTCTGATGTAACTGAGTTTCTACCACTGCTTGTAGCCCTCGCATATGAATCAGTTAATGAAGCATGGTGGTTAGATATTTCTGGATCTGGTCCATATCCATGTCCAAGAAGCCAGTCGGATATCATGTCCGGCGTAGCATTCTCAACAAACCACTGTTTGGCAAAACGGTTATGTTCGGAAAGGTACTGTGACACAGTCGTTTCCCGTATGAGTTCTGTAGAAAATAAAGAATGGCAACTCTCTGCATTTGTATCGGAATCGACTTCCTCTCGTACGACGTCCAGTTCAGCCATTGCGTTGAGCACTGGAATAAAAAGAAAAGATATGTTATTTTGCTGTTATGTGTTAAACATAAGAAACGATACGAGAGAAATATAAGATAATACTTTTTATTATCTAAGAAAAAATATTAAATTACGCACAAGATGTGCCTAAAGAATCGGCAAATCTCTTATATTATTAAAATCTTATTATTTTAAAATCTGTTTAAGTGGACTTTTGCACTATTTATTTTTAAGCCTCTATCTGTTATACTAACTTGTTTGCTTTAAAAAATATTCGCCACGTCTATTTTTAACGAAATACTTAACAGAAAACAAACGACCAAAACCACTTTTTTTTTTTTTTTCAGACCTATAAAATTTGTAAATTTTTATGCATATTTTAGCTGGTGGCTGCAGATCTTTTCTGTTTTACATACAAAAAACATTGCATCAAAACAGCAAATCGCTTGATACATTAACAGAACTTCTCATTCGCCAATTGTTATGATATTTATCTTCTGTGCATACTTAATCGAATATATATATATTTTTACTCTTGAGAAATTAGATTTTTTAATTAGATTTATTTATTTATTTTATGCGAATCTGTTGCATCTCTGTCGCGGTCTTTTCTTATTGATTTTATATCTTTGTTCATTGACTTGGGGTATAAATTAATATATCTTGGGATTGTAGAATTGAGACAGACATCTCTTTGGTGGAGAATCACAATCGGAACGGCGTGTCTCTGTACCGAACACTACGGAAAAAATATACGTATGTTATGTACGAATATTTTGTAACATGTTCTATTACGGAATGTTCTGCACATGATTTTTCCATAACATATAGATATTTTATGATACATTTGCTGCCATGTATTTATTCTAGTGTAACGGCAGGTTTTTTTTTATTTTTTTTTTATTTTATTTATTTATTTTTTTTTTTTTTTTGTAGTGTCGATGTGTAGATATCAGTTTAGTTCTCTGTTGCAAACAACTAAACTTACAATATTTAGAGAAAAAAAAGTGCCTAAATGCCAGGAATAGCGAACAGAGAAAACTAGTACGATCTATTATGATTATTGCAATGTATTTTGTAAATATTATCCAGACAGAATCCCTATGGATGTATGCAAAAATTTACCAGTCTTGCCTAATTTGCAATGTTGATCATGTAGGAATCGAAATTCGATAAGTTTTATCTAGTTTACTTTATATAAAGTAAAAATAAATGCACTTGCGTTTTTTAATAATTTTTTTTTTTTTTTTTTTACAGATGTGGATTAATTTCTTTCCAAATAGTAAAAGTTATAGGTCCGAATATTAAATTTTAATAAGATAAATATATATATATATATATATATATATATATATATATATATATATATATATATATATATATATATATTTTAATTAGAACAAAAACATCATCTACTTAATTAAAATTTGCATAAATTTCATTTTGTAGTGAAAATTATAATAATTTATTCATAATACTTGGGTAGTCATCACTTTTCCTTAATTTCTATTAAATTCAACTAATTTTATTAGTGATTTATTTTAATGATTTATTATATTATTATTATTGCTGCACACATTAACACAAAGACTGCCATTTATTTAAAAATGAATTTTTTGCATTAATCGAGTTGTTTAATTTCAAACATCATTATATTTAAATACAATAATGAATACAATAATTTAAATACAATAATTCTTTAACATTGCTTTAATGAAATATTTCTTTACTATCTTTCATATTTATTGAAATTTTATTTTTCCGACTGAGTGAAAATAATGCCTGGACCAGGACTCGAACCCCGATCATTGACTTACAAGGTCAAGGCTCTACCAATTGAGCTATCCAGGCCGACACCCCGGGGTTCGAGTCCCGGTCCAGGCATTATTTTCACTCAGTCGGAAAAATAAAATTTCAATAAATATGATTTTCTTCCACAGTTGATTGTGTGATTTTAATAAAAAAAATTGTATCTTTCATATCTTCTACCTTGCATGTATGTAAATGCTTAGTTATTTAACATTAAATAACCTGAATATTTATTATTCAGAACACTATTATAGTATTTTTTTTTTCTTTTTTTACATTGAAATATAAAGTTCACAGCTTTATGAAATGTATATTTCTTATCATATTTATTTATTCATTGTGAATAATAGTATACTATAACTACCAATTCTTCTGCTTTTCGAGGGAAATATTATACAAATATCTAATAAAAATATATATATATATTTTTTTTTTACATTAAACCCCAGAAATATAATATCAGAAATTTTTATTTAAAAAATAGTGACATTAAACCTTATTAAATGTTGGCAGCTATACCGTTTGTAGAATAAAAAATAGATAAATATTTTTTGAAGGTCTAAATTTTAAGCATAGGTATTCATTAAGTCTAAAAAAATTTTTTAAGAAAATAGTCGGTGAAAGTATAAGAATCTTTTTAAGACATAAGTTATTTTTTATATTTATTCATGTTAACTTTTAAACAATACACAGAAAATCTATTAAATTCCAAATACTTTTGATTTTAAAATTTAAAATTTATTTTATTGGATTAATAATTATGAGCCAGATTTAACAAATTCATCCCTAAATATTCAAATGCATATGTTCCTGCATATGCATTTGAATTTAGAGTGATTTTTTTTGTCTTTTAATTGCAATAGAGGTTTGAATCTGACAATTTTCCAGAGTCTTTTGTAATAAATAAAGCAGTAGTTTATAATCAGAAGATCGTAAGTTGTTATCTCAATTTAAGCATAGACTCTAATTGGGCCTTGAAATAAATCTAATTTAAGGAGTCTCTTCTGCATATTCTTGTGCATAAGACAAGGCTTCAAGATTAATTTACAGAACTGGAATAATATGCAGTATTAATGTTATACTAGTAGGCTTTGCCCACTTCGCTGGGCACTATATTTAAATGATTTCTTTTTAATTGAATAATTGAAACGTTTAAATAATGAAATATTTCGATTGGTGACTATTTTCGTCACAACTTGAGCACGGCTTCTCATTGGTAATATCAAACATTCCTTGAACTTCCCGAATCTGTACAACAAAACTATTATTAAAACGAATATTCTCGAAAACAGTCCAATAGTAGTGTTAATCCTTCGAATATTCTGGAAACAGTTAAAGCTGTTACTCGTACAGTAAAAGTCACTATTAGATGAATGTTCTGAAACAGTCCAAAAAATAGTCACTTGTTCCACAGGATTAAAGCAAATAACAGCAAATACTCCAGAGCAGAAATTTTCGCTAGCTCACGAAATATGTCCAATCGCTTAGAGCTCTATCCCTAAAGTGTAATCACTCAGAATAGGTCTCTGTATAACTCTGAATCACAGTGACTACATACTCTTTCGTAGAAAACAAGTCACTCCAATTTATAACTTTTGGCGATGATTCCATCGAGAATCCCATGGAAAGCTCGAGATTTATGTTCCCGTGTGAGCTTCGAAACTTCGGGAACCCTAAACTACTATTTATCACTAAATTTGGTCTCCCACTCGCCAAGTTTGTTGCCAAGGCTGACCCCACTGCAAGTGAATAAACTGCCCTTTTATTTTCACTTTGCCTGTAAAACTACTTTCATTAAAACAGTGAAATTGATGCAGGAAAAAATTCTGCCCGACAGCGTGCAAGTGCAGCCACACACAGCAGCTCATTTAGTTGTACGTTAAATTAGCGTAGTGATTGGTATATAAAATAATAAATAAATAAGTAAATATTATCATGCTACACAACTTTATTATATCTCTCCCTTAGCCGCTTTTGAATTTTTGTCGCCATATTAGCGATGGATTATTCATTTATTTATTTATTTACTCTGATAATTTCTTGTATACAAAGTTCCCCTTTGTATACAAGAAATAAATAAATACTTTTATATATATACAGCCTATTTTGCTAATATTTTTATCGGATACCTTTTCCTTAATATATAAGAATCCTTCATATTCTGTTTATATAATTAAAGGCTTTTAGGTTTAAAATAGTGCTTGGTGAAATAAATTTTCTATTTTTAAAACTGCATTTTTTTCCATAAAAGTATCTACTCAGATAAAAATAGATCATTTATGTGACTACTATTTCGGTTTAATTTTTTTTTTCTGTAATATTTTATAATTTATTTAAATTTTTGATGCGCTACCTAGATTAAAATGGCTGTTTCGAAATTAAACTTATTGGCGGAAAATGTTCGGTGCACTTCAACGACAAAATTTAAAAAATCAACCAGGAGAATCTATAAATAAAACTGATAAAATTAATTTATGGTTCATAGTGTCTAGAGTAGTAAAGAAAAGCTAGGCAATCAAATGTGACGTCATGGGCAGTTTTTTTAATAACAGCTTGACAGAAAAAATATAAAAAATAGTAGTTCAAAAAAAAAGAAGGACATTTTAGTTCAACATATATTAGCATCGTAAACAATATTAGCACTTTATCAATGTGTATAAATTTTTTAAAGTGGTAATGACGTCTATTTTTGTGAGATGCATAATTTATTTTTTAATATTTTTTTTATTGTTCACGTTTAAGTAAATGTATTTATTTTCCTGTAGAAAAAAAAAAATGAACTCGCTTTTTTTTTTTTTTTGGCAACAATTAACTTATGGATAAAATTTAAATGGCTAATTTTAAATCCATTATGAGGTTATTATTTTCATATTTTAATTAATTAAAAAAAAATCTAATCAAAAGTTCAAAAATCAGGCTTCAAGGGGCACAAGGACCCCTCGTTGGCACTTTTGTGTTGAATCACGTGACTGTCCGAGCTACAGTTTTCGAGAACAGTGAAATATACATACATAAATACACACGCACACACACACACACACATATATATATATATATACAAATCATGCTTGCTTAATAGTATAAGATAATATAAAATATTAAATCTGTTTAATTTAATTTTTTTCTACGATCACTGTATAAAATATTATTGTCAAGCCTGTGAATATCCTTTTATTTATATACTATCATTTCACAAAAATAATCTTTTGTAATAATTTCCATAATAAAGAATATATATAAGATTAACATTCGAAAATCGTGTTGCTTGAATGTCAAATTTTATGTTAGCTTAAACATCAAATAAAATGTGTGAAATGTGATATGCAATATCTTTTCAACAACCAGAAATAGCTTAAAATTAAATGAAAAAAAAATTATGTATATATTAATTTCCATATAAATATTTTTTAACTTACATGATGAAGTGGAGGAATATATGGAAATAGACCTTCTCATACACGGTAAATAATCCTCAAATTTCATCATCTTCAAACCTTAGATCGCAAAAAGAATTTAATTCCAGTTGTGCCCTTTGAAAAGAAACTCCTACAATTAAACGTCGAAATTGTGGACATCGCGATACCTAATTAACCTCTCCAAGACATCATTTAATGACGTCACGGTTCGAAAATAATGTCAAGAACAAATAGTCTCCGATGTCCGAAAAGGACTTTATTGTTTTATTTCGCCAGAATACTTGAATGAACGTCCAAATCCTCGATATAATAGAGCGTTTCAAAGCACGAACTATTTTAATCCTAACTTTTGTAAGAGCATACTTTGTAAAGAGGTCGATAAATTGATTGTAATCACAACTGGAATATTACGTTTCGGAAGCTATCGAAAATAATTGAATGGGTTTAAAGAGAAATCGGATAAGGTATTGTTCTCCAGATAAAATGATGTAGCGAAAAAAAATTTTAAGTTTATTTTTAAAAATAGAAAATTTTACTTTCATTTATGTTGGTGAAAAGGAAAATTTGGGCTTTTTAAAAGTTTTTCTGATTTTTTATATAAAACATGTTTTAATATATTTTATTATTATTATTATTATTTTTAGTTAATAATTGTGTGTTTCAAAAGCAATGTGTTTTTTAATATAAATTTTCGGAATTTTATTTAACTTTATATTTACTTTTACCTTGATCTAAATTGGTATATATATATATATATATATATATATATATATATATCGATCAACAGGTGACGCAGATATCAGTGTTTTTCATGATATGTGTGACAGATATATCTCGGGATTTATTACATGCAACTACAACTATACTAAATGTAACTTATATGTTGCTTTTTATTCTGATGTAATATTAGTTTGAATTTCTCTACAAAGGGATCTGCTTGCATCTCGGTTTATATTGGCTATAAATACACTATTTTTTATAAGGTTCGCAATTTTGATAACAAAACAACTGTGTTTTATAATTTAATATAGAATATAGAAGACAGCTTTGTCATGATAGTACGTATTGTCATGACAGTATTGTATTAGGTATTTTGTTGATCATACTTATGGCAATGGTGTGGTATTAAAATTTGCTTACACTGCAGAAACTAGATTTTAAAAATAAAACAATAAAGCAAAAAATAAAAAATTTTAACATTATTTAGGCATCCTTAAATATCTCAGAATCTCGATATAAAACTGTCGTTCGATATATAACAGTTGTTTTGAAAATACAACCAACATGCTGCATTATTAATGAACCTGCTACATTAAAAGTTGGTAATGGTATTGAATTTCATTTTTATTACATCAGATATCGGTATTATTGCCTGATTTTTGAATTTATTATGTATCAAACCATGCAAATTCCTGTTTATTTCTTTTCTTTTTTTTTCTTTTTCCATTTTCGGTATACTTTGCATTATTCGCAAAATAACGCAACTGAGAAAAAAGAGAGTGAGAAGGTGTGTGTGTGTGTGGGGGGGGGGGGGGGAGATGGTAAGAGATTTTAATCACGAAATCAATGTTTCTTTTTAAAAATTGATTGACATCTAAATTCCGTTTTTTTTTAAGCAAGTTGTCCACTGAAATCCTGCCTTCACCCCCCCACCCCCCCCACCCCACCTTGGCTGCACATCAATAAAATACCCCTTTCTTCCTCCCCATATTATTTTATGGGATTTTTGTTGCTTTGTTCTGCAAGGACATCTCATTCAAAAATGAAGTTTTTCGCATTCTGTTTTTTTTTTTTAATATCACTCTTTGAACATGTCACCTTTGAGCTTAGTGAGCAAGTAAAAATAAATAAATAAATGAATAAATTTAAATATTTCTTTTAGAGATTGAAAACTAGAGTCTTAAGATTATTTTTTTAAATAAGATGTTTAAATTTATTTTTAACAAAAATTGCTCACTAAGCTAAAAGACGACATGCTTAATGAGTAACATTAAATAAATAAATAAATAAAAAATAGATTTGAAAAAAATCATTTTTGAAAGAGATGTCCTCATAATATGAAGCAAAAAAAATCCCATAAGATTACATGGTAATGGAAGAAGAGTGAACCTGATTAATATGCAGCTTAAGGATTTGGTGAACCTCATAATTATCAGTAATGATTAATAATCCCATTAACTATAATTTGTCATGTTATTTTTTTACCTTATTATTCTTCTTACTGGCAATTCTACCCGTTCTTTGTGGGGGAAAACTACTTTAAAAAAAGAAATTATAAGCTGAGGTAATTAATTTGAACCGTTGGTAAGAGATTGTTTAATCTGATTTCTAATGAAGATAAATCTTTGTTTAAATCTATTGAAAAAATTCTATTGTTACACACCTTTTTTTCACATTAACGGTTAAATTTTGAAAGACCCTCATCTTTTGCCTTAAGAGCTATGACAGATATCACCTTACATGTGATGTATAGGTATAGTAAAGTTGCTATGTGCTACAGATTGAGATCAGTTACAGCTCCGCCTAATGTCAAACAATGAAATTTCCGTTGCTAAAAAAGAAAAAAAAAAAAAATCATTTATGAAGTTGCAGAGCGTCTTCGATAGAATGTGAAATGACACTTTATGCACAATAGTATTCAGAGCAAGCAGAATGTATAAAATGTGCATTTGTTTGATCGAGTTCTCTCTAATTCGTAATATTTAAAAAAAAAAAGCTCTACCACTGAATTACGACCCCAACTACTTTTTGATCGAAAATATGATATTTTTTCTAAATCGCCTGTGGTCTTTAACGCCTCAGATAAAGAAATCATAACTAAACAAAGCCACGTTTTATTAGTTCTCTTTTCAGAATTATTGTGTGCAAAATATTTTCGTATTAAATTGAGGATGCTCTGCAACTTTGTTACTAGCTTTTTTGCCGTATCTCTTACTGTTTCCGAGATAAAAACACTAATTCCCCTGTTAACCACCAAATAGCACTGTAACTGACCACAACCACATACCCACTTTATTTTAACTGACACCACTTTTAAGGAAATAGCTATAGCAATTCTCCAATTAAGGTGGGTAAGACAGGATTTTAATGGACACATTGTATTTAGAATTAAAGAAGTTCATTGGCTTTCATTTTTGCAATAATGCGAAATATTATTTTAAAAAATAAATAAATAAATGATCTGTGTAACGACAAATAACAACAACAAAAATTTTAAATCTATTCGGATTCAACATTTTCTAAGAAATGTTAACTCAAATTTATTGACAAAAACACACACACACACGAGGGGGGGGGGGGAGAGAGAGAGACCATATAGCTGACCTTTATTTATTTATTTTTTTTTATTTTTCAATTATTTTTCCTTACAAAAAAGTTTCAGATAAAATTCTAGAAAGAACCTTTCGTTATAGACATTTACTTTTGATATTTCAGTAAATATACTATCATTTTCTATTATAAAATAATAAAAGTAAATATTTTATAAAATTACTTTGAAGAAGGAAAATTTTTTTACTGTGGGTCAGATATAATTCTTATCATCTTTAATGATACCAGTAACAGTATACGAATATGATAATTAAATGTATTGGGGGGGGGATAGAATAACAACAAAAATAAAGGACGTTTATAAATATCGGTAATCATTTGCTTGAATCAATGATACCGCAGGTAAGTAATATCAATATATTGCAAATAAAATTTAAAATATCAACAAGAAAAATTTAATTATAAGGACCAACATCTCATTTTTTACAATTTGTATAGTTGAGTGAATTGGTCATATTACATGATCCGCTTTATATCAATGCATTATAACTCAAATATACGTCTTAATGAAATAAAATAGTCAGCACTAAAGAAAATATTACTATGAATATTTTTCCTTTCCTACTGACATCATAAGTTTTTAGAAAGTTATTATATATCAACAACATCAATATTTGCAAAAATATATTTTAAAATTTAAAATAGTTAAAACTTTTCACAAGAAAATGAAACATGAGGGTGAATTTGCGTGGTAAATTCGGTTGACAATACTACACAGACAAAATATTTTGAAAAGAAATTTAAAACGTATCAATACAAATAATGTAGGCCAAGTGCACCAGTGATTGACATTTTCAGAGCAATATCCGGTGTTTTTAATGTTTTAGTCAAAAAATATTTTTAGAAATCTTAAGTTAATACATATGGCATGAACCACATATATGTTAAAATATATACATTTGATAACAATTATTTTTTTTATGAATTTTTATTTGACACCCACTCAATGTTCCACTAATTGACACTGCCAGTTTTTCCTTTTATTAGTAATTGGCATTCTATGTTCCAGTGTTTGACACTGCTACTTATTCATTTTACCAGTTTTTAGCACCCTATGCTCCAGTGTTTGACATAAAATGTTAAAATTCTTACATGTAAAATGTATGATTTTATTATTTTTCTTATTTATTAATTATTTCAGGATAGATGTCATTTACTGTAGCATGCCAATCACTGAAGCTCCTACCCTATAAGGCGAAATTAAAAAAAAAAAAAAAAAAAAAAAAAAAAATGAATTTAGCACTAAGAAGAGAAAATTAATGGCCAATATCGCATTTTTTATATTTTCGTAATGTATGAAAAATATGCTTCATGATGGCACACAATAATATCATAAATAAATTTAAAAAGAAAATGAATCTGTTTTCAATGAAAATGAAAAAAATAATTAACAAGATGAAGTGTAAATTTAGGTGTCATAATTTTGAAAGAGTTAAGGATTTTTGCAACACGGTAATATAAATAAAACTAAGTAAATGTTTTTCAGTTTTAAATTAAATGAAAAGATTAAGGATGGGACAAATCATAAGCGTCAAGGTATTATTTTCGGAGTTTGTTCATAAGTTTAAAAAATGATGTTTCACACCTGCAATATTATGCATGTATATATATTTATAATAAGTAAAATAAAAAATAGTTTTTAACATATAAAAATAAAAAAGTAACACGAACAAAAGAAATGTGAACGATAATGTCTTACTTTTGTAATTTACATTAAAAATCACTATAACAATGCTGAACATATGTAATGTTAATTTCAGTTACATATTTATGTTATGTAACAAGTTACATAACGTATTATGTACCTATGGTATTATATATGTGTATACTTTATGTGTGAAGGCATACTAAAAATATTAATCACTTTAAACCTTATTGTTTTTTATACGTAATGGCGTAAAGTCCTTACGTAGCGTTTCAAATCAGTGTAATTACTGTACAAAAACTCATTACAAAGAGGAAAAAAATCTGTAAAATGTATTGTAAACGTTAAGAATTTGAAGAAAAGAAAGAATCTTGGAGTTGACAAAGATTGGTTTGTAAAAGTTTTTGATCAAATTTGGTATTTAAAGAAATATTTACTAAAAAATTCAGAAGCGTTTCAAAATTATCTAGTGTGGCGTCCGGTCTAAATTCTCTTATGCTAAATTACTAAGGTAAAATTATTACAGTTTAGATGTAAGATAAGAGATAATACAACTGAACATTTCCCAAATTCTTAAAAAAATAAAAATAATAATAATAAATAATAAAAAAAAGAAGAGAAAATAGTTCAATCTGACGACTTTTTTTGAGCGGGATTCAAATTCCTTTAAATTTATAGCTACATTCATAAAACATTTAAGGTTCAGTGATGAGAGTGGGAAAATAACAAAAAATATGAAAATATGTACAAAACTCAAAGATAACTTTTTCAATAAATAAAGAAACATACAATAAATCGCACTTTCCATAAATGTGGAGAATATATGAAAATAAATTGTTCAAGAATATATCAAAAGAAAAAAAATATATATACGAAAGTAAGATTATGTACACTGTAAAAAATATGTCCTATTTGCTGCCAGAAATTTTCTGTAATTACTTATCAGTGAATAATGAATGCTTTTCATACCATATTCCATGTTAAACATGCTTCTGTCCGTATAAAATTATCTTTGTTTAGCGCGGTTTAGAGATGTTAAAATGCAGCAATTCAGAAATGACGGCCATAAATAAAAATTATTTGAATAGTTTTTTATATCTATGCACGAACCATTTTTCTGATTCCAATAAAAAAATTTCTAATAACATTATGTACATATGATGATATAGAGTTAGAATGCTGAGTCTGGATTCCTGCTAATATGTGTTTTTAAAATATGCTGATAAAAGACTCACAGACGGAAATACACACACACAGAGAGAGAGAGAGAAACCAACAGCTGAAAACCTGATTTCTGAATTCAAGGGACATCAAAACAAGCAAAAATGGAAAAAATTACATTTCGAAAAAAAACTGATCAAAAATTAGTACTTTCTCTACCAAATAAGTGTAAGAGTAGGTAACAAGTTATCAGTTAAATGAAAACTGCAGTATATAAAATGTTTAAATTTATTTTCTGATAAATATCAAAATAATTTGTGGAGGGAAAACTTAGATATAGACATATAGACAACGTTCAAATTTATATCAATCTTTTAATTATTTGCTTATAGAAATTATTTACTTTAAAATATAGGTATAATGTTATAACATTATAATATTTTTAATTCTACTTATCTCTAATAGGTTTTTAGGTATTTTATGTAGTTTGAATTAATTTTTTTTTCTGCTTTTACTTTTTCCGTTACATAAAATAAATAAATATTCTCAAAAATTTTCAATAAAATTGCTTTTTATTTAAAACAAATTTACTTTTAAAAAAAAAACCTTGAATAATCTAGAGTAGAATCTCATAGCAGAAAAATCCAATGCGCATTCAACATATCAACAGTAAGCTTTGTATTAAGAACGCATACGCATTACATTTCATGTACGAGAGTAGTTAACATGGGGATTGCAAATTTGCAAATGCCTTTATGTCTTATAATGCATTTACACGCATCGTCTTTATATAAATATACTTACATCTGTGCAATATAGAACGCATATTACTTTTAATATATATAATCAAGAAGTTCTACATGCAAAATATAACATCTACAACATGCATTAACTAACAAACACATTTATTTAAAAAATATATATACAACATACAAGAATAGAAATTTGGCGCAGAATTTATGCCACTATTTATAAAATCAAATCTTCTTCTTTATCAGACTAAGATTTATTGACAAGATAATTTTTCCTTAAAAATAGTGGTATGAAATCTGCGCCAAATTCTTGTCCCTAAACATATACTTTAAACATTTATACATTTTCTGCACATAGTAACTTACATCTTACTTATCTACCTATTACATAAATCCAAGCTATAAAAATAAATATGTATTTCATAATCCTACATTTTACATTACATAGGTACATAAAACCTAGTTGTGTGCAATTTACATAATTACATCCGGCATACATATTAAGTATTTTTATGTGTTATAACTTAAATAAACTAACAACAATACAATGAATATCGTGTAACCACGTTTCCCGCAGCTAGCACTGAGGACGATTCCAAAGGCTTGGATGGGTGCCAAATTGACCGACAGGTTGAGATTTTGTAAACATCTAGGCATTCAACGTTCCTTTATCGCTATTTTCTCTCAACCACCAGGCCTATTGCTCCTATTCTAAAACTGGATTCGTTCAGTCAGCACTTGCGAAAAAGCTCCCATAGTCCCAATAAACGTGGTTAAAGAATACAGACAACAGTGCTTTTTGAAAAAAAAAAAAAAAAATGATAACAAGTAGAAAATCATCTACTTTAAGGATTTTAAATAATCTGAATCCTACAGCCCAAATTCAAAATAATAGAATAATTTTCATTTTTCGGTAAAAGTTTAATCTAACAAAAAAATAAGTACAAAATAGACATTTATATATGAACGTGCAACTTTTCTTAGGCTCTAAAGCATACATAGCATTTGATATACACTTAATTCAAATTAATCTTAAATTGAATAATGAAAAAGTTTATAGTGATCTTGATATACAGTCAAGAAATTAGAATATTTAAATAAAAATATTTTCAAACAAAACAATGTAAATACTTTGCTAAGTCACCTTTTGTTAGAATCACGGTTGTGATCATTTCAAGCATTGATTTCAACAGCTGTTTACATTCCTCGTTACTGATACTGTTCTATGCACTCTTCAATGCAGCAATGAGTTTAATTTTGTTGGTTGAACCCACGGAGTAAGAAATAACTTGGAACTAATCTTGAACCTGTTCTGCTAACGATTCCACAAATTCTCGATTGGATTGAGATAGGGAGAGTTACTTGGCCAGTTTAATCCACCAAAATCCCTCTTTCAGTTAGCCATTTACGAGATGATTTCGAAGTGTGGCACGAAGCAGAATCTTGATGAAAGATAAATGTGCTTTAACATAAATACTCAGACCATTTCAGTATATCTTGATACACTGCGGAATTTACACATTGTTTTAAGATAAATAAATGTCCTGTTCCAACAGCACTCCTGCATCACCATACCATAATGGATGTCGGAAATTTGACAGAGTGTCTTACATAAGATTTCTCAAAGGGGTCATCTTTCAAAGGACAAACCCGAAACACCTCTTTCGTAAACAGATACAGTGAACTCTCGTTAAAACGGACAATCAAGGGCCGGCAGTTTTTGTCCATATTAACGAGAGTCCATTATACTAGGAGTTCATAAACTGAAGTTCAATATGAACTCCAAAATCACTATTATGTACACATACGAATGAAAATTTGTTTCCTCAAACCTTTTTATTCACAAAAAGTATAAACGCAGGAAAAACAATACTTAAAAACTTCTTTTCTTCATATAGTACAACATAGTACTACTTGATTTAAAGCAAAGAGTAAAAGTGTGAGACATTCCGATTGTAGGGTCAGATAAAAAATCACGCGATTACACTGACTACAGCTGGACTGAGTAACCACAGTTTTCAGAAACTGAGGAAAGAATGTGTACTCGTACTGTAAGGACGATTGCCACTGATAACGAAATCCTTTGCTATGTCTTCACAATAGAAGTGGAGACAGGTACAAATTGTTGATCTCAAATGTCACTGTCAATCAATGCTGTTTAACTCTTACGGTGTAATAGTGCAGAGTGAAAGAGATTAACTCTTTTATTATTGCACCTTTTCATGTTGAAAGAAAAAAGAAAAAAAAAAAAAAACTTGAATTTGTAAAGATTTTGGGAATTGACTCTTTTTCGAAGGGGGGGGGAATATCCATCTTAACGAATGACTTGTACGTATAAAGCGATGTTTATTAACATGCAATTATTATAGGCCTTAGCCGGGGATTCTGTTTTTGTACGTAATAACGAGAAATCCATCTTAAGCGGGGCCGTCTTAACGAGAGTTCACTGTATTTGAAATAGAGATTCATCATTGAATAAAACATTTTCCTAGTCTTGCTGCCCCCAGATGAACTTCTCCTTGCACTTGTCGCTCACGTCTCTGTTATATTTTCATCTTTGTTTTTACTTTGGGAACCCACGATTGAAACTCCAATTTAAAGAATCGCCTAAGTAAAGTTGATTTTGACACAACTCCAGATTCTTTCTAATACTTATTGATGTAAGAAACTGTTTTAAAGCGATTATTTTTGACGATTCGTTTTAATTTGCATTCATCTGCGACAGTTGTTATAAGCTTTCTACCTCATTTACTTCAGTTACTTTTTAGTTGTCCGGTTCTTCTACATTCTTTTCAAATCTTCGAAACCGTAGATTGCGAAAGATTTATTTGATCCAAGATAAGTTGTTGTTTTTCCACTTTCAAACACGATTTTGGTGTTCCAGAAATATAAGATTTTTCAAGCTCCAAGCTTTATACTTGTCGAAACCTATCTGTTAACAGGCATGCAAATATTTTCTCTGCTTTTCAAATTCACATTGAATGAATAGATTATTCTAATTTTATGACTCATATAAAAAATAAACATAAGTTTTAAATGCGTTAAAAACGTTTAAATTCTTAAAATAATATGTGTATAGTTACTGAAAACTGTTTTGCCCATTTTTGAATAACATGCGTCAGTCTTTTAATTTGCATACGTTCATTTTACACGACGCATTGTCAAGTTTTGTTTAGAAAGTTCTGTTATTCTATTTTTTTTTTTTTTTTTTTTTTTTTTTTTGTGTATTCTCGTAATATTTTATAACAATATTTTTAGAAAATCAGTTAAAGAATGTTGTTAAAGAGCAGTTAAAAGAATGCTTAAACCAAAACACAATTAATTTTGACTAAAACGTGTTACTAAAATTCTGTATATATGTAAATAGATTATTACTCATTTTATAATTTTTTTTGTAACGAATCGTATGTTAATTTAAAAATACATTAGGCCTCGTTTTTTGTCAAAACAAATAGATATTAAAAAGGAACTTTTACCTTACAATGTATTAATGAATTATTATCATAATTATTCTTTGAAAATTTAATAAGATTTCTACATGTCATCCAAAAATCACAAAATGTTAGTCTACCCAATTATATATATATATATATTGAATAAGCAAATCATTCACAAATAAACATGCTTAAATTATTTTTTTCTCGCTCTCATAGCTAGATTACAGTTTAATTGATAATTGTTTAAGTAAAAAAATTACACAGCAAATATTTGTTTAAAAAATGAAACGGACGAAACTCAATTTAAAAATGCAAAAAAAAAAAAAAAAAAAAAAGTATTAAATTTAAAAAAGGCTTCGGTTCTTTAATATTTTTAAGAGAAATTCTATATGTGACCATAATATACCGTTTATTTACTTATTTTTCTTTCAAATCATAGTTTTTATATTCTGAATACTTTTAAATCCGTTTGCGACCAAAACACTGAAAGAAAAAATAGAACTGAAGTTTGAAATAATATAGCTTCCGTTTGTTGTCGAGTATTCATTCGTTAACTGAGACAAATTATGATTGACAAATAAGGGACACGTAATTTCCGTAAATAAGAGATGTCACTAAATAGTATACGTTTCAGATTTCATAATAGGTCTGTCTAACATTCAGCTGTTTTTTTTTTTTTTTTTTTCTGAGCGCACTTGTAAATGTAGAATAAACAAAGAAAAAAGTTTAGTACCAACAATAAACGAAATAGAAAAAAGGAAACAGGCTATAACATTAATTCTAATAGGCGAAATAAAAAAAATACAAATACTGTTTTCATCTTCAATGATTTATATATGTGAACTAAGTCGCTTTAATGGTCATTATATGTGAATGAATTAAAAAAAAAAAGAAGGAGAAGAAGAAGAAGTATTACTATTTTTATATTGCTTTAGAAATAAAAACTAAAAAGAAAATACATTTAAATTGCTCAAAAACTTTGCTGCGGGTCCTCGCGGGTTTCAGCAGAGACTTCTTTAGCGCAACATCTCGGGCTCGTGTCTCTATTGCTTGGACAACGCCTCACCCATGGACTGTTTGGTTGCTTATAAAATGGTAATTTTGAAATGAAGAGTATAAAAAAATATCGGACTTTTTGGGTGCTTATCAAATGATAGTTTTGAATCGAAGAGTATCAAAAAATATTGAAGTAGCACTTTTATATCTAAATCGCGATTACATATAAACCACACTTTACATACTATACACAGTATTTATTGTCATGTTATTTGCTATATTTTATTTGATATATCTAATCGTCCATAAAATGACAGCAGTTTCACGCCAATATGATCATTTAGCTATTAGAAATAAATATTACATCAGAAAATGTCTTACGGATGACATGTAAATTTTACACTATATCCATACCAAATTTTGACAATTTTTAATAAATTTTAAGTTTCTTGAAAAAATAAAATAAATAACCATTTACTGAATGCGTAAGAAAGTAGTATATTATAATTATAATTCAAGAGAATAAACCATATTTTAATTTAAATTTAAAACTACGCAAATAAGAAAAAGAGAAAAATTATTTTAATTATTATAGATAATTTACCCAAATGTAAATGTATAAAATGTATTTTCCTTAATTTTAGATTTACCTTGTGTCTCACAAGTTTGTAAATATTTTCAAAAATTTAAAAATAAATAAATAAAGGGATTGAAAGAAATGAAAGCTGATTTCGAAAAAGTTATTCTCTTAAAATGCGATACCGATTTCTTCAATTTTTATGAATTTTATAAATATTTATACCGAGTTTCTCCGAGGGTTAAAAAAAGGCAGGACGCTGTTAATGAAAAAAGGGGCATTTTTTAGATTGATGAGGACAGTTTTGGATTCTTAAGGGCACATTTAACATTTAAAATCCAGGCACTCATTTTAAAATTTCGATTTTAGGTATAAATAGCTTTACATTATTATAGTTTAACAACATCAGGGGGGACAGCATCCTACGACTTTTTTAATGATATTTTTTCTTTATGTGATTAAATAATTAAAAATTAATAATAATAGTAGAAAAAAGGATGCTATGACTTCAAAAACTTTTAATTTTTAATTTATTTTAATTAAAATAGCTTTTAAGAAAATTTAGTTTACTTAATATTCTTATATTTCGTTGTATACGTATACATTTTTTTATTATTCTAAGACAACAATTTTTCAGGGGGGAAAAAATTGAAATTAGTATAATGTCCACCATTCCTTTGAGTGTAACGTACAGTTTTGCAGTTCATATAATAAAAGATATCGTTTAAAAATAACATTCTGAAAAGAACCGGAAAGATTCGTTGATGAGGAAAATAAGATTTATGAAATTAAATCAGTTGTGGATGTTGTTTTTAAAGAAAAGTTTGCTTTAATTAAATAAATAATCTGGTGCGTCACTCACATGACTTTCTCTTACCCTGAAATTTAATACTAAAAGAACAGGTTCCAGATTAAGAGGTAACATAACGAGTACTGTTATGTAAACCTGTGTTAACCCTTTATCTACTGACGGTACTTTAAAGTACCATTACTTTAAAAAGAGTGTAAAATCGAATTTATAGAAGAAATGTCAAAGATATTTATAAGAAGGGAACAGATGTACCTCCCTTTAATCTCACTACAAAACATTAGACGATACATGTAGCCATTTTAATCCCATAAGGGATTTTATGGAGCGCACTTGCTGTTTTTGCTTGATATTTTTCACGATCTTCATGTGTGTTATAATTAATTCCTATATTATTTCAAGAATATCCCACTAATCTTAGAAAAAATATGAGAAACATAAAAAGTAAATATTTCTCTACACTTTTTTCATGTCGAAATAATTTTTTCGACCTCTATGTACCAGTGGTACATCAAACTACGACCTCACAAAATTCTCATTAATTATTATGATGAGATGATATGCATAATTTTTAACATATATATCTTTAAGTAATGCACTTTAGTGACTAAAAATATATGTTTCAAACACAATTTTTGTCTATATCATAATGCAGTAGATAAAGGGTTAAACAATTCAAATTAGGTTTCAGAAGAGTTTTATATGATAATTAGTTCTGTGTAAGGGGGACTACCACCCCCTCAACCTCCCGTTTCATTAATGCGCCTACATTTATATAGAACTTAATTCGGTTATTAAAAAATAATTCTGTTTTTTTTTTTTTTTTTTTTAAATTTATTAAAATTATTATTTAAAAAAAATTCTTTTATGATAATGCAGACGATTTCCATATTAGAGAAGTAGTATAACACTAATTATCGAAAAAAAGAGTTGAATTTATTCTGAATATTACATTAAAAAAAAAAAAAAAAAATTCTCCCCACTAAAAATAATCCGAAGATATTCTTGAGAAAATAGAATTTTCTTAAGACTTTCTTCAAATATTTTAAAATATTTTGAAGATTTATCTTTTTCTATAAAATATCTTCAGAACTTTTGAAGACATTACAAAGAAATTTTGTAAACTTTCTTAAAAATGGGCCAAATAACTTAAGATATTCTGTAAATTATCTCTAAAAATATCTACACAGTATCTTGAGATTATTTTTAGTGGGGCTTTTTTGTTAAAAATGAAAAAAATCGATAACTTTATTTTAAATTATCGCAAATGATCGATGGTTCAATCATTCGTTTTAAAGGTATTGATGAGCTCTTTTGAAAGATATCCATCATGAAAATTTACTCCCCTCGAGGGGGACTCCCCCCCCCCCACCCACCCCAGGGGGGAGGCGAGGCTCCTACATACACAAAAATTTTTCCCAGTTGACTATCTCTATTACAAAAAATATATATTCGTTTCATTTGGTTTAGTGCAGTCTATAGACGTTAAACTCTACTTACCTTCAATTTCCCCCATATACGTAATGTATTTGAATACTTTTGAGTGTCCCTGTATACGAATCATTTACTTCATCTCAACGAAAAGCTTACTGTAGCATCCCTATATGATACACATTTAGAATACCGAGTATGGTATTTCTGTTACTATTTGTTCTTGAGATATGCTGTTAACAGACACACAGACAGGCAGACACACAGAACATTTGCTAAAAACATGATTTTCGTATTCAGGGGACATCAGAACATGTAAATATAGCAAAAACTTATGTTCGAAAATTTGACTCTAAAACAATACTTTCTCGACCCTATGGGTAAGAGAAAGTTAAAAAAAAAAAAAAAATCTTTCCAAATAAATATGACAAAAATACATTTTTTTAACTTGAATATAAAAAATGCATCGAAAAAATCTTTTAAATTTACAGTTTCCTATTACTCCATTAAAAATATATAAATGTAATTTACCATCCTTCCCTGTATGCAGAGTAAAGAAAAGCGCTCAAAAATCAAATATATTTCCTATTTACAAAGTACTATAACATTTGATTTTTTTTTTTTTTTTTAAGACAATGAGTCTTTTTTAGAAACAACTGTAGCATAACAAGATAATTAAACAGTAATTAAGCACTTTGTTGTATTATATAGAAATTAAAGAGCAATTAAAAAGTAATTAAATGCCTCTTAGTTAAATGAAATGATAATTTTCCTGTCTCAACCTCAATTAGTGCAGCGGCAGTTGTGTGTAGGAGTTTTTAATTAAAAGGAAGAGAAATTTAAAATTTGTGGCAATGACACGGTACTGACTGACCATACAATTTATACGCTACATGTAGATTTTTTTTTTTTTTTTTTTTTTTTTTTTTTAGTAAAATAAATGAACAAAGTGAATAATAAAAAAATACCCTGCTATAAAGGTTATATATTTTTAAAAATGAAGGAATGTATTGTGATACAATAAAAAAATTTTTAAACAGAGAAACGAGGTACTTACGCTACAAATAATTACAATTCAATGTACACCGAAATTTTAGTAAAACTTTATTCAAAACTTAAACAAAGAGCTTCGCCACGCATCATGTAGAGTCTACTTACTTAAAAATATCCATTTACCACTCGTTAGATCACTTCTAAACAAGTTAAACATGACGGCTACTTTTTTTTCTCTCTGTTCTTTTATAGCCAGTATGATTAATTTGTAGAAATTTGGTATTATGTAACTTGAATGTTTGAATATACATCAAAATATAACAATTGTTTTCCTTTATTTTATAATATATTTTAATGAAATCACTGTCTCGATGAGTGTTATATTAAGATTTTAACGGAATGACATCTTAGAACATTTAAGAACGAACTCTGGCATTCCATTATTTAATATTTTAATTATAAGAAAGCACAATTACAATAACTATATATATCGCGCGCAGTAAACAAAACATAAATGTAGGATACATAAGAACGAATATAACTTCTTACAGGCCGCTGCCTGCGGCCCATGGCCACAGGAACGTCTTACACGAAAAACGACTACATCTTTCAGCGAGAGCTGGCGAACTTCTGACTGACTTCTGAAAACAACATATTTTCACTTCACTTTATGGATCGGCAAAATATCATTAGATATTTTGCCAAGAATGGCGACAGCGCTGTCTATATTGTTTTAAATGATAGGGAAGATTGCTCAATATCGATAGGCTATTTAATATTTTCGTAAGAGTTTGAATTTAGCGCTACAAGATCATAATATTTAATATTATTATATACCTTTTTACACTGTTATAATTTTGACAAAATAATATTAATGAATATTTTATTTAGTTCATAAATAATTATGTGACAAAATAGTAGACACTTGAATAAACAACAAATTTACCCTCAATAATACACACATATAAAAGAAAGAAAGAAAGAAAGAAAAAAGAAAAGAAAACACTCACAAATAGTGGGTGGAATTAAATTGAATTTCTCCAACTACAGTCATGCATATACGCTCCTGTTTTATAGTTTAGGATGATTTACGAAGAAAAAGTTGATTTTTTTATTTTTTATTTTTTTAAATTTATAAATTGTTTCCCGCTTTATGAAATATTCTTAAACTTCAGAGATGTACAAAACAGGATCTACTTTTACTGTTTTCGGTGACTGTTAGGTTGCCACAATAATTAGGGGCTCAATAACAGTTTGAAGATAAAATATAGTGTTTGTGATTACCTTGTATCATTAAAAATTTGAAATAATCTGTAATAAAACTTAATATAGACCCTGTACAAATTTTTTATGGGTTTTTTTATTTATTTATTGCATACTATGGGATATACCCTACTTTCCAAGTGCCACAAAAAAAAGCCACTTATCGCCGTAAATAATTATCTAGATTTTATGAATAAAATAGATGAGTTTATGATAAAAAATAATGGAAGGAAGAAAAAGTACAAAATTTTATATCTTGTGAAATATGAACATTTTTATGAAAAGAGTTCTAACTACGCATGCTTGAACGATAAAATATCTTTATCTGTATAATTTGTTAGCCAAAAAATTAGTCTCATACTAAAAGCCTTTTAAATGTCATAAAAAATTCAGAAACATGTACGTAAAATATTAAGGTGTTTTACAATCGTTGAATAAAATGGATTTCTCATTAAAGGAATATTCATAAATTTATGTTTTGATTATAAGTTTATGGATAATTACACTAAAACTAAGAACAGATAGTTATTTATTTTAATTAATATTTATTCAAGAAAGATATTAACTCAAGAAAGCTTGCAAAACTTATTTGCACTGCAGTATGTGATTTTTTTTTTTTTTTTTTTTTTTTGCAATATATACACATACTTATCTTTATTCATAAATACATATGTGTATTTAAAACATTAATATATTTTTTATGTATCTAAGTAAGTGTAATTATCCATTGAATAATAATGAAAAGAGCAATTTTCGACTACCCCTCCCCCCCTCCCCCGAGCAAAATAAATTTTATACAGTAACTGAAAAGCACCTGAGTATTTGCCATGTATCATTCTGAATTTTCACTATATTTCATAGCGCTTTTACTATGAGAAAGAACACCTATTTGACTATCAAATTATGTAAAAAAAAATTTTATCGTTCATCAATTTGCAGTTAAAACACTTTTTATATAAATGTAAATTTTGCATATTTTTACATTCTGACTGCTATATATAAATTTTCTAGAGTACTTTTTAAATTCGTCTTAAAATGCTGTTAAATTTTGTTAAACTTTTTGCATTTTTTAAACAAAATGCATGCGGAATTTTTTTTAATCTTTACAAAGGTGCTCTTATAAAATCCTATTGTGAAGCGAAACAGCTGCTGTGACAGCCTCTATCTAAATTTCTCAAATATATACTTATAATTATTTCATTTAACACGCAATTGTTACATAAATTCATCGAAAAGATATACAGGGCTTATGTTAATATTTACTACAATTACTGATCTATTCCCTTTTTAATGACAAGGTATTTGCAATTTTTTTTTTTTTTACTCAATTTGTTGTCAACCCCATACTCGTTCTGGTAACCCAATCTCCACAGAAAAGATTAAGACGATCCTGTTCTTTTTTATTTTCAAAACATTTTGAAATTAAAGAAACCTGTTCACTTTTAAATCTTGAAAAACGTTTAGGGCAGAATAATGTTTATTCCTTTGGTGTGGCAATAATGTCATGTTGGGGCAAAAAAGAAAAAAAAAAAAAAAAATTAAAAACTTAGTAATTCAACTTAGCAATTTCTCGCTCAAAATGTATCATATAACCTACGTCATCATTATTTTTTTAATTGTTGTGCTGACTTTTCGAACACTGACTTACTTGGTAACATTTATCCACGGAATCTATATATATATATATATGTATATATATTAACACGTTGAGCGCCACGCGAATTCTAAAGGAAATCCCATTCAAGCCACCGGCGCTGCATAGAAGCGTATTACGTATGCCGTGTTAAGTTTACCGCGTTTCAATAAAATCCATTAAAATGATATTAATGATATAATGCCTTAATGATATAATCCTATATTAAATAAAAATAAAGTAAATTTTAAATAAATTGTTAGTAATTACTTAAAACTATGTAATTTTTTTAGTTTTATATCATATTTCACACTGTCAACATGGCTGACATGGCTCTAAACGTGTTTAAAAAAAAAAAAAATTGTTTGTTTCAAAAATTATTCTACTGCACTTTTAACGTTATATATCTATTATATATATATATATGTATAACTCTTTATTACCTTGCATAGTTTACGCATTTATCGTATTTAAATTTAGTAAATATCATAATACTAAACATGCTGAACCAATAAACCAAACAAGCATAAGATTATTGAGAAGGAACAATTTAGTGATATCCATAAGGGCTGAAGCTGCATAAGTACTGTTTAGTAAAAGGTGGAATGTGACATATATATAAATAACTGGTATTAAAAGATGAAGCAAAGCAACAAAAACCGCCATAGGTATTAAAAAATAACAAATAAATATTTTGGGTCAAAATACTAGAATATACGACACTTTATTAGGCATAAAAAATAGCAGCATGATTATGTCTTTTAATGCAAAATTTTATTGTTACTATTTTTTAGTATTTCCCATTCAGTTTTATGCAGTGAAATTCTGTTTCGTACAAAGATAATCTGTGTCAATTTAAGAATGTACTTCTATATAATGTACAACTAAAAATAAAACTAGCATCAAATTTATAGCATTAAAAATAAATAGCTTTGTGAAATCCACAGCATTTTCTTATTTCTTTCTTTCCTTTTTTTTTTTTTTTTTTTAATGCAATCTACACTCTGTTCACGTCTCAAAAATTTTGGTATATTAACAAGGAGAAGTCATGACATGGATAATTCAGATTGCAGCCGTAAACGCTACCAAGTACGTCTCTGGAACATTAACTCTTGTGCGAAGTAATTTCTACCTAAGCAACTATTGAAAATTTAAACGCTTTTTTCATAATATTGTTTGGCTCGTGAATGCTATTGTTTTAATATGTTGTTACCTTTATAGTACACTATAAAATAATATTATGTAACTATGCACCAAAAATGGTGGCAACTACTTTACACCAGAAATGGTGTAATGAAATTTCTGGTGCAATGAAATACATTCAGTTATGGTGTAGGGAAACACAAAAAATTATTCATGTTTTAATGCATCAAAAAAGTTTCATTACTTAATTTTTGGTGTAAAGTGGTTGCCACCATTTTTGGTGTACAGTGGATGTTCAAATTATTATATATATATATATATATATATATTTTTTTTTTTTTTTTTTTTGGGGGGGGGGGGGGGGCATTTTTTCGATTATCTAAAAACAGCACTAGATGAAATGGCCTGGAACTTCATACACGCACAAAATGTCTGGTGTAAGGGTACACCAGTAATGGTGTTTGACGCAATATAATTTTAATTTACACCATTTAAAATGTATTTGAACGCATGATTCTGTGTCAACACGAAATTCGGTATTTTTTTCCCATATTTTAGGGTATATTAACACACCAATTTTGGGACGAGATTACTCCACATTTTTTACAACGTATAAGTATACTGTAATTCTGCGTAACTTCGTCAAGAACTGAGTTTTCCATGCCATGATCTCTTTTTGTAACAAAATCTGTAACAGTGCTTCGAACCAATATCGTCCACTTAGCCAATTGCTAGAAACATTAATAACTCGAAGATTATAATATTTGCATAATATACAATAAAACTATCTATCCCATGTTCTGGATTCGGGATACGGACAAAATCTCGCCGGACAAAACATTCTGTCGGCTTTAAAAAAAAAAAAAAAAAAAAAAAAAGTTATCTATTGCATGTGTGATCGCTAGCGGGAGCATCATAGAGTGGAATTTCTTTATTTTATCTATATTTAATTTTATGTTAATTTATCATTTGCTTTTCGCCATTCAAAATACATTTTTAAAATACTGTCATTACTGCTGACATCAAAACTAAACAATGGTGACAAACCTGAACTAAAAATTATAAAATTAATAAACACGTTTGAATTCATTATGACTAATCTTGACAAAAGTTAATAAACATAGCCTTTAAACTCTTTTAAACAAAATTCATGACAGTTTCCGTAACGGGTTTGTCTGTATGTCAGTTCTTTGACTAAGGTAAATATGCAAGTGTTGTCGTGAAATTTTATGTATCATTATTAATAATTACCAACTCATTCAAATAAAATTTTGTAAAATATGTGTCATTTAATTGTGTCATGCATTTATGTAGGCGATATTTTGTCCCCGACCCCCTGGATTCGAATCGCGCTTGAATCATGGATGTTTCTAGTATTTCCGAATTTAATTTAAGCTATAGGTTGCAGTCTGTACGTCTTAATCTGCAGAAATGACTGTAGAGAGACATCCCATGCTAAACCAAACCAAAAACATGTAAAATTAACATAATATATAAATCTTCAAAAGTATTGTATAAATATGTTATTTATTTCCATCAATACGCTTTGTATATTTATTTACAGACATGCATTCAGAAAATGGAATTCTACTTTGAAATATTTATCAGAAAACTAATCATTAAGAAAATCTTTTCTTCACATACCGATGTAACGTGCTTTTTACAAAAAAAATAGAGTTTTATCCACACATCTAAGTAAATATTATTTTAAGTGAATTTATAAGAATTAAAAGTTATTTTTAAATGTTAGTATTTGTTTTTACATTTCTGCTAAAAATATTTTCAACCTAGAGTGTGTTATTATAAGTCAACCTTGGACCTCATTCTACAATTATTTCCTACTCTTGGTAAACAGCTGACTCCAAACTTGTGCTTTACTAAATTTATAGTTAAAATCATAAAACTTTTTTTCTTTTTTTTTTAAGCTTAAAAAAATATTTCCTTTTTCTAAAAGATACTTCAATATATTTTTATGTGTTCTGTAGTAAAGTTGTTTTTTAAATAAAAATTGAAAGACAAAATTCCAAATGTAATATTTTTGTAAATATTTCTTGTAAAAGACTTTTAGGAATTTTTATTTAAAAAATATATATATATAAAATGTTTAAGAGCAAACACTCATTCGGAAAAAAATTATAAAACTATTTCCAATATGTCATAAAGTGTTAAGCAGGAAATTTGACATAATGCATTTTTATCAAATGCACAGTTTACTTTAGAAAGATAGGGTTGGGTTGGGTTGGGGTTTTTACGTCGCACTAGTGCTGCCCAACTGGCTAAGGTCTGTGACTCACCTCGGAATGGGACGTTTTGGCGCGGCCGTTTCGGCGCCGCCGTTCTGGCGCAGCCGTTCCGGCGCGAAACCCATTTCGGCGCGGCTGTTTTGGCGCGGCCGTTTTGGCACGAGATCCATTTCGAAAGTCCGTTTTCGCGCAGCCTGTCCTTCACGAAATGGCCGCGGCTTTCATCTCAGCCTTTTCGGTTAAAATTTATTTAATGATAGATATGATTTCTTATTTATTTATTTTTTATGCGTGAACAAAAAACTATTTTAAATTATTTACTAAATTAATGATGAATAGAATTTTGCTTAATTTAAAGGAGCCAATGATAAGATTAGAAACTTGTTTTTTGCAATTAAAACTTGTTAAGTTCATTAATCCTTTAGCTGTGTAGTATTTTATCGGTTTAATAAATGATAAAAACAATAGTAGGTGAAGGTAGGAATTAAAAAATAATTAAATTTAATAAAATAATAATAATTAAATAATATAAACAAAGTAATATAATAATAAATTAAATAAATATATATATATATATATTTTTTTTTAACTCTATGGTTATTCAGCAATCTTATTTTCCATTTTTTTTTTTTTTTTTTTTTTTTTTTTTTTTTTATCACATTAGCCTTTTATTTCAACTATTGAGTGACAGAAAAAAATGTTTGTAACTGATAAGGGGTTAAACTGATCCTGTAATTTAAAACAATTTTCATGTTGTCAACATTGCTTTTTTTATTTATTTATTTTTATTTTCAAAATATTGTTGTTAGAAATGGATGAAAGAATGGAAATTTCATAGTAAATAATATTGGGAAAACGAGAACTAAAATTTTTAAAATATGTCCCGAAGGTTTTTGGGGTAAATTAAAAAACAAAAATAAATAAATAAATAAATAAATAGTAATTTTATTTTCTCTGAAGGTGGTAAAAACCATGGGAAAAACATGTTTTGGCCAAGATAGTAAAAACCGGCAAAAACCATTACACGGTAAATCACACCTGCTTTATTATTATTTTTTTTTAATAACTTACTTAAAGCTCGCATTGCTCTAAATTTCTGAAACTTATTACACATAGTAGAATAGTTCCATAAAACTTGTTAATTTTTAATACCATCCCCCCTCCCCCAGCTTACTATTTACTTTATTTATTGTAACTTAGTAACTCCCCACAGTATAAATGTAGACTTAGATTCATTAATCAGTAAATCAGTGAAAATCAACTGTACAAAAAGAAAAATGAGCAATTTACGTTTAGAAGTGCCTGATGAAAATATCCTGTACTTTTAAATCTCCACCAGTTATTAATAAAAAAAAAAAAGACTTTCTATAAAGTTTTCATTATCTTAAAGTTATCACTGCTATTCTTCTTCTTCTTTTTTTTTTTTTTTTCTTGTTATACAAAATTTAATTATTAAAGATTTCTGTTTATTTTTATTTACAGTTTGCGTATTAAAATGTCTTATATAATAAAGCTTGCTGAGATAAAATAAAAGTTAACTTTAGCAAGAAACAATATAAAGAAAATGTGTATGCATTCTTAACCAATTCTTAAACTGCCTTCACTTAAACAAAGTCAATAATGATTAACTCGCGGGTTTATTTTAATCCATATAATAATAAACAGTTATAAAATTCTTGAATATTCCCGACTATTTATTATTTTTACGGGAAAAAAAAAAATTCTTACACTCAAAAAGTTCGGAATGTAAACATCTGGCGCCGAAACGGCCGGCGCCGAAACGGCCGGCGCCAAAACGGCCGCGCCGAAACGACCGCGCCAAAACGGCCGCGCCGAAAAGTAACAAACCGGACTCACCTTTAGAGGTGATCCGGAGACATGCAATCACAATTTTGATCCTCCATGGAAGGGATGGTTTTCCCACTTCGGTGATCCCCACAGGTATAATTTAGATGAGAACATGGAGGATAGTGCGGCCACGACAGACATTAAGAGCACCAGCCACCATTAGTGTACACGACGGTCTTTGGGAGGCTCGAGTACCGAACCCGCAATCTTCCAATTACGAGCCCGGGGCTCTACCGCCTGGGCTACCACGGTTCCTTAAAAAAGAGAGAAATTATAGTATAATTATTTTGTCACAAAATACATTCGACTTCCAACACTTTTTTATTTCATACATAGGTGGCATTCTGGTGCAGCTTTTGCACCCCTATTTATGAATAATAAATTTTAAATCGAATAAAATTTTTTATTGTAAAAGTTAATTACATGCTAACAAAACTACATGCCTGTAAATGCATTTGAAATTTTTTCTGTATTAAAAGCTGCAGAAATTTTCAATACTATCACTTACGTTGAACCCTAGATAATAATTTAAACTCACTGAGCCTAAACACAATCTCTTATAAAGTTCTGTAAATAGTTACAGGTGATCTCTAAAGTATATAAAATCTCTCAACCATATAAAATTATTTATCTCAAGTTAAAATTCTCCTTATGAAACGAATATAATTTCAGATATCGATATTTTATCTAAACTGATGCAAAATTACTCACAGAAAACATGATTTCCAATGAATTGGTGTATTTTAATTAACTATGCAGCTATTAGACGATCAAAAAAATTTTTAAATGTAGGAACTTTTTTTTAATAATATTTATTCTTTCAATTTATAAGTAACGCATTGAAAATTGTATTTTTTTATAAAGTTATTTTAAAGGTCCTAAAATACACTTTTGTTATTTTATACGCCTTACCATGATGTGTTACTGTGAGTTTCAATTGAGTATAGTTTCTAAAAAATGGGGATAAATTAAAAAGAAAAAAGTTTAGTCTTTTATTATTTTAAAATGATGATAAAAATGTAAAGCCATTTTAACCCCTTGTCGGCTCAATTTATTCGCAGGATGGTAAAAGTTTCCGTCTCGAAAAGGAGCGCTGACACCAGTTCCAATTCCTATGATAGAAATTTTTGGTAAAGAATACTGGTGTCAGTGTTCCGTCTTCAGAAGGAAACTATTACACTTTTATTTGTTCGCCTGCCAGAGCTAAGTTCGGAATAAGCTGGAAAGGTGTTGAATATGCAATTTCGTACAACACTGCAAAATATTAAAAAAAGAAATTCCACAACAAGCATTTTATTATTTTTATTATTAGTAGTAGTAGTATATACTACAGAAGTTTTTCATTTTCAATAATTACTTTATAAAGGTACATTTAAAGTTTCAATAGAAGGGAAAATTCTAATTAACTGGGGGGGAATATTGTTTCCATTAACTAAATGAGATCATAAAAATTTTAATGAACGTAAATAATATTTAAAAAGGCAGGATTAACATTCTTTGATTTCTATTTTATTCAAAAAAACATTAAAATTATCTTTACGTCCCTGGTTTTTATTCCTGTTCTTGTTTATTTATTAGATAAGTGAATATTTATACAGTGATTGTTATATAACTTATAAATTAATATTGTATAAAATATATATATTTAAATTTCTTCTAAATTATCAATCTAATAAAACTTACATGGCATTTTCTTTTCCAAGAAAAAATTTTATAGGTTTATTAGAATAATGAAAAATATTCATAATTGAATTGAGTTTGCAAACATTTTATGAATTACTGGCAATATTTTAATCGGTAAATTTACTTAAAAACTCATTGTCTAGTTAAATACATAATTAAATGTATAACTTTAATCACATCTTGCACTTTTTAACTATACCTACGCACAAAATCAAGTGATGCTTTTATTAATATAAAAAATTCCATTCATTAAAATATATTTATCTAAATTCTTAAATACTGATAAGTGAGTTGTAGTGTATAAACATGGTTTGTGAAACTTTGAAATTTTTCATATAATTAAATTTGTAGTATTTATATATATTGAACAGTAACAAATGCTTAGGTTAAATCCTGTTGTCCTTGCATAGGAATTAATTTTTCAAATCATATACAGTCGAACCTCGTTAACATGAACACGCTTAACATGAATTACTTTTAACATGAAGTGTTTCCACAATTACCGTCAAAATGAAGATTAATTTAGTTATATGGAAATTAGTTACTGGTAGCATGAACTACTGGTAACATGAACACATTTTTTATTCTCCTGGAAATTCACGTTAACGAGGTTCGATTGTAGTTCCTTTATATAAAACGAAGCTTGCATACTAAAATTATTAAATTTAATTTTCTGGGCGCTCTTAGATACTACTTTGCAGCAATGTTGAATGTTGCGAAGATATGTGAATGATTTATTTATTTCAAATGGTTATGTCGATTGAAGCAAGGTATTAGCTCGAAATAAATCATTGCGAATAAAGTTGTAACGGTGGTTACAGTGAAATTGTGAAGTCTAAGTTTCAGTAAAGTTTTTGTGTATAGTTAAATTGGAAGGTATTTTTAAAGAAGTCTGTTATAGCAAATATTTTAAGTGACATTCCAGTAATGAGTTTTTTTGTACTGAAATTTTTAAGATACGGTGGTTTAATTCCGGAGAGTTTGACTAGAACTTTACCTTAGCAATCTGCCAAATGAGCGCTTTTCTCCAAGGATGTTAATAATACTTGGAATTAATTCATGTAGAGAGGCAATTATGTTATTTATATAATTAAAAGTCAATTGTTTCCAGCTATTTTAGGCACATACACTTTACACGTATTTCTTCATTAAACGAAATATAGCTCTATATTTACTATGTCATGATAGTCAAGGTAGTCATATCTCATCCTCCCCGGCTGAACTTTGAAATAAATTTTTTTATTTGGCATTTTGTTATTCTACGTCTCATACGGTCGCAGCAAAATATTAAATGGTACCTGATGTCAAATGAATGATAAATCATGAGGGTTAAAAATAAAGCATCGTCACATTTTTTTTATTTATTTCTCTTTCATTATATAACGCAGTAGGTACTTCAAAAAAAAATAATAGATTTAAGTTTGAAGTACCAGATATTTAATAAAGCCAAAACAAACTGAACCAATTTTAAAATGAAATATTATGTATTTAATTTTTTGTGCGCATAAAGTTTCACACGCATTTACACATCAAAATCTTTGTCTAAAAATGTACATTATTTTTAAATATGTGGAAGTTAGATTTTTTTGACAAATTTTGTTTTTAGAATGAAGTAAGAATTTTCTGAAAGTGAATTTTTCATACAATAATAAATATCTTCTAATCTAATTTTCCTAAGATTGGTATACGCAGAAATTTGCTTTCATGTACACTTGCAAGACCTGGCATTAAATTTCTGAATTTTAAGAATTCTCAAATTGTTAGCTAAGTGTTTTATGTTAACTAATTTAACATTAAAATACCTCTTATTAATATTACTTGTATTTTTCTTTTTTTTTTATTTAATTATAAAAATACCTTTTATCTTTTCATTATTGTTTTAATAAAATTCCCTTTTTAATGAAAAAAAAAATTGTCCTTCTCTTAGCAAAAACATTAGTAAATGTAATCCTATATTATAGTAACTTAACGTGGTGTTCAAAAAATTTATGCTGAATTTTAAACTTCAAATAATTCAGATATTTTTCAAAGAGTATTATACTAATAAAGGACATAAAATATTAATTATAGACGAAAATATAAATGGTAAAAGGGATAATTAGAGTATTAGAATAAAGGAAAGTGAGCAATAAAATATATCATGCGCATATATGGCACATGATGTAAACGGAAAAGTGTCAATGAGATTTAAATATCATGTGTGGTGTAAGCTCAGAGATTCATGAGAACAATTACACTGTGTACCTGTATAGTATGACAACATTTTCAACAACATCTAACTGCTGCTGCCGTCTGATATGGGCAAAAGACAATCCAGAAAACGTCGTATGGATGGCTTTACCCAGGATCGCCTGATACTGGAGCTGAGAGGGGATTGGCAATAACTGTAGAGGAGTTCGGGATTGCAAACAACATTATTTCCCGATCCTGGAGAGAATTTCAAAAGACAAAAAACGTAAAGCAGTGATCTTCCACATGTAAAGACCACTTGATATACCATTTAGATATGTGGTATATTCAGAAGAGAAGAAATTGACGCAGACAGTATTCTATAGCATAAATTTCAAGAATACGCTACGACTGACAGTCGTTCCATATTCTTAAAATTTATTATATCTATTAATGAAATGTCGTGTTGAAACATGGTTGTGAATTCTTAGAGGCATGGTGTTTCATCCATGGGAATGGATAAATGGGATGTTTCAAGCTTTGGAATGCTGTAGTTTAGAAAGGGAAAAGAAGAATACAATGGAGATCTGCTCTTTTATTGTCTATTTTAAGATTTGAATGGAATAAACCTGGCACCTTGCCAACTGCAGCTCCATCAATTATAGCTACACAATATTTTCCCTTAAGCCCTTACCTGCCGACGAAAACTTACGAGGTTCGTTTGCCAGTGCCACCGTTTTTCACACAAGCATGTGTAGTTATGCTGTCACTGTTTCACAAACATTCTCTTTCAGATTCTTCCCATATCCATCTTCTCTGAAATAAGTAAATCCATTTAAAACACTATGAAGGTCATATTCAAAGTCATCTTACTGCAATCCAAAGCCGTGGGACTAGTTTCATTGGTAGTAGCGCAATACAAAGGAAATGCGTATATATACGCCCGGGGCTGTTAAGGGGTTAATTAATCCTAGTCATTTGATTACTAGTATGAATGTAAAATACACCATTTTTTTTTTTTTTTTTTTTTTTTTTTTTTTTGCAGCACTAAAAAACAAAATTAAGTCAGATTAAATTAAACAAATAAAAAATACTTATTAAATTTTCAAAAACACTTAGCGTTTAACAGAAGAAAAAAAAAAAAGCAATGTCTTTAAAGCAGCTAAATTCTTGCTCAGCTGTTTAAGGAAAATTACCATTACGGCTCTTTTATTTATTTTTTTATTTTTATTTTTATTTTTAATTTGAAGCAATCGATATATGTACTTTCTCATGATGAGAAAAATCCACTTTCTTAAATTAGCTTTAAAAGTTCTCTGAACATTAAATTCACTATTTCATATAAGTAATTTCGTTAAATTAGAATTCTTTATTAGGCTTTCAGAAAATAGTGAAAGCACCATCATTACAGAATAGAAAATAAAAATGCATTTTGAATTTAAAAAAAAAAAAAAAATTACATAAGAAGGAGAAAATTCTGATTACTCTGCATTTTTATTCTCGAAATGCGCTTAAATGCATTTAATAATAACATCAAATTGAATACTTTCGATTTAATTTACTAGATGCTTTCTTAAGTGATTTCTTAAGAATATACAAATCGAATTTGTCTACAAATAGAAACTTTTTTAAACAATTTCGTGAAAGTAAAGATATAATTTTTGTTGTTGCTGTGTTTTATGTAGCTCTCGCTGTTTTATAGAAATATCATGAAATATATTTTGTATAATATCATGAAATAAACGAAAAGTATCAAAGATAGAAATTGCTATCCAAAGAAATTCACTTGAATTTTTATGTTATAACTTAATAATGTATATATGAATCCATTTGTGCACATAATTATCCGAAAATCCTTATCTTAAAAATTATTGGAATATAAAAATAATGTAAATGTCGCATATGAATAATTAAATATTATAATTTATTGAAAGAGCTGTAAAGTGTTTATAAAAAATAATTTACATCCGAAATGTTTAATCTTAATATTCAGTTTTTACTTTTCAAATATATAAAATGGAAGGAAAGTATTGTAATCACGAAAAAATTCGACGATGAGATCTTGAAGTCTCCCGAGTTCACTTTTTTACTTTCTTCTATATGTAATATAGAGAAAGTATTGGATTCGCGAAAATTTTCGACCTCCGTTTTTTGACGGATCTACACGTTTTGAGATGTCCTGAACACGAATTGATAGTTTTTAGAAAATGTCTGTCTATGCGTCTGTCTGTCTGTCTGTCTGTGTGTCTGTGTGTCTGTGTGTATCATTTTTTTGTGGACGCTGTATCTCACGAACCAATGAATGAAATTTAACCAAACTTGGTATTTAGTTGCACCCTGACATGAACTGGTGCCCATTAGATTTGGGGATCAATAGCTCAACAGGTGGCGCTGTAATCGCATTTTATGCAAATTTTTAACATGGCAGCATAGGACAAAATTCCGTATAAATGGGCATAATGAGAGTTATTTTAAACTTGTGATTGTAAAATTAATTTGAATTATTGATGATAGTAGTAGTTAACTAGGAAAAAAAATTTGTGCATGGGGGGGCATCGGTTCCCCTCCTGGGGGGGAAGTACCCCCCCGGGGGGGTTAAATTTTGAAGATGGGTATCATTCGAAAGATCTCGTCAATACCTTTAAAACGAATGGTTGAACCATAAATCTGTGATAATTTAAAACAAAGTTATCGATTTTTTTTACTTTTAACAAAAAAAAAAAAAAAAAAAAAAAAAATTCGATTTTTTTTTTTTTTTTTTTTTTTTTTAATTATTGTTAGTGATTGAATATGTATTAATTTTCACAAAAAAAAAAAAGGAAAAAAAAAAATCTTTTTTTTTTTTTTTTTTTTTTTTTTTTAAATATTGTTACTGATTGAATATGTATAGGAAAATATAGAAGAAAGTCTTGTGGTGGCCACAACATACTAGTTTATTTTTAGGCGACCTTTGTATGTGTGTGAGCATGTGTGAGTGAACACGATAACGTCTAAACGTTTTCTTCGATTAAGCTGAAAGTTTTTAGATATATTAGAGATTATCATCGCATGAACTGTACACGTTTTTTTTTTTTAATGTAGAATTTATAGCTTCTAAGGGTGAAATTTCTGGATGTACATAAATTTTAGATTGCACTAAACAAAATAAAATTATCATATATATTTTATAAGTTAAAAATCATATTTCCTATAGAATATGGTATGAAAAATATTCATATTCGTTTCCTATACAGAAAAAAAAAATCCGATACATTGAGGCTATGGTTAAAAAGGGTGTTAATGTTGTAGATTAATTCCAAGTATCTACACGAATGACCCAGGCATGGATGGGATGTGTACCGTAAGAAGGGTCTTTCTTACGGTGACGAGACCTTTCTTACGAGACCTTATCCAGTATTTACGATAGCTTAGGCGACAAAAAAAAATAATAATAATTTTTATCATTGCAGCTTATGGACTTAAGTTATTTGATGTACGCTAGTGTCTAAACTCTACATTTAATTAAGATATAAATATGTAGGCATGTTACTTCTTCGTTACGAGAACTTTACAGTGTATAAATTACCTTAGTGCATAACTTATATGAAATTTTAAACATTTTTACACATTTTTTTTAACGGTCTTTATATTTAAGTAAATATATACATGTAAAAAATATACAAAGCTTTTCGTTATAATTAAAACAGCTTTTTCAGGTATTAATGTCCATAACAGCAGCCAACAATATATATATATATATATATATATATATATATATATATATATATATATATATATATATATATATATAATATATATATATAAGAAAAATCAGGTGTGGTTTGAAGGTTCTCAACTTCTGAGAAAGCAAAAAAAAGTGGTATTCTAAATTATTTACTTTTCAACTGAAGAATGGAATAAATAAAAGTTTTATCATTGATTTTACTTTCATTTAGAAAAAAAAAAAATAATAATATGAACATTTCTATGCATTATTTTAAAGAGAGAGAGAGAGTAAGTGAGAGAAAATAAATTTTGGTTATTTAGGTTTACTGGTTAGAGAACTGCATATTGGCAAAGCAAGTCAAATAATAAACAACAGATGCAAAAGTTTGGGAACAATTTCTACTAAATTATAATGCTTTAAAAGACACTTCAAAAACACATCACTATATTTTAACGTCATGTCATAGAACGGTACTTGAGATTTGGATCCAACGAGGTGTTGCTCGGAAAATAATAAACCAGAGAAACTTGTAGATGGTAACTGCAAAAGTTTCCAACAACTCTACGAAAGTTTTCTACATGATCTGTGTAATTTAAAGCCTACACTGTAAATAGAAGCGTCTTAAATTTAGACAGAAATGTGTGTGAAAGGCCGATTCAGACACATAAATGCCTGAAACACGCATGCAAAATTTCAGACGCATGTGCTGTCTTAAATTAAGACACGTAAGTGTCTCTTTTATAAATGAGCTAAGTGTCTGAATAAAATTGATATGTCTGAAAGTAAGACATATTACAGTTTAGACACTTAAAATTTCAGACATTACAAATTTCAGACACTTAAAAATTCAGACATTTGTATTACTTAACAAATTTTCCATATGGAATCAACATTAAGTAGCATGCATATCTGTTTTAACATTTTTTTAACAAAGAAATTTGATATTATTTTATATAATATAAGTAGTTAACTTATTTAAAATACTTAGACGCGGAAATTATTCTGTTAAAAATTAAAAAACAAAGTTAATTTTTATTTAAAGTTCTCACGTGTAATAAAACAAAATAATATTAAGATAAACGAAGCATGTAACTTGTAGCTAAGAAAGCAAATTCGTAACTAAGCAATTTGTGCATAATTGATTTTTTTCCGCGTTTTAAAAATTATTTTATGTTTCCCTACACTTCCAAATGTAAAAGAGCAGTTTTTGTTTGGTTTCATGTATATAAATTGATTTGTTGCAAATACCAGTTAAAAAAAAAAAAAAAATCGTTTAAAATCCATAGTCTATTATTTTTTCATATTTATCATTATTTCATATTTACATTTTCATTTTACAAAAAAAAAAAAAAAAAAAAAAAAACTCTAAACCTCTACACATGAAATTTAAGATAATAATATGTACTTCTTATGGACAGTTTTATTGCAAAGACATAAAACTTCGATTTGTTTTACAGATACTAGAATATATTTCATTATACAAGCAGCGTACAGCGTGAGTACCGATGGCTTGATTGGGAAGATGCTCGATTTTGAATCCATTGATTGTCAGTTCGATTCCCGGCGCGGGCAACGGAGAATATTTTTGTAAAGATTAATAATGCTTTTTTTATGCTCTAGGAGATTTTAAAATCTATTTTTCACAGGTAAACAGTGTAAAACGCATCTTTTTACTTATTTATTTATGAAAAATATTCACTGAAGACAGGATCAAAGATGGCGGAATTTCAGACACTTCGAGCGTGAAACGATGTGCCTTTTAAGATACTTCAAGTGTCTGGAATAACTAAGGCATATTTTATTATCTTAAAATTGAACACCCATTTTAGACACAATTGTGTCTGAATTTCAGACACTTGTATTTACAGTGTACTGATCGACTCTCCGGAATTTTCTTCTACAAGTTTTCCAAATGTTACAGCCTTGCCGACCTGTCCCAGTTTCCATCTACAAGCTTCTTCTTTTCTGAATAATTACATCACTGAATCTGAGTAATTACATCTCAAGCACTGTTTTTCAATGACATGGCGTTATCTCCTTGTGGCCCAACAAATTCACTACCAATCTTTTCCTGCGATTTGTCTGGGCCGCGGTAGCCCAGTCGGTAGAGCGCCGGCCTCGTAATTGAAAGATTGTGGGTTCGGTACTCGAGCTGGCCAAAAACCGTCGTGTACACTAATGGTGGCTGGTGCACGTAAAATATGTCGTGGCCGCAATGTCCTCCATGTTCCCATCAAAAATTATACCTCTGGGGGTCATAGAAGCGGGAGAGTCATCCCTTCCGTGGAGGATCAAAATTGTGATGGCATGTCTCCGGACCACCTCTAGGGGTGTGTCCCAGACCGTCGCCAATTTCACAGCTGCGCAGCACTAGTGCGACGTAAAACCCAACCAACCAGCGATTCGTCTGAAAGTGATTTTTTTTGTGAATGCCGTTTCAATTTTTTCCCTCTAAATCAAGCTTAACATCATCTATATCTGTACGATATTTTGTGCTACAGTTTGTAAAAATGTTTTCCTTGTGATGCTTTGTTAATGAAAGCGAAAAGCCTTGAAAATGTGTTTTTATTATAAATAAGTTTTTAATTAAATATAATGTTTTTGTATCTACGTGATTTCAAAGTGTCTTTTAAAACATTAAAATATATTATACACATATTTTAACCATTAAACTAGAATTTCCGTAAATCGTACAACGCTTTTGAAGTTTTTTTTTTTTTTTTTTTTTTTTTATCAACAATGTAAACAATATTACATTCGTCAAAACATCTCAAATCAAAGAAGAAAACAAAACATTAAAAAATTCTTTAGCCTTTACTCGATCGTATAAATAAAAGACAAATACATTGTTCAAAGGTAAATGAGATTTGGTTTTCCTAAGAGAATTTTAGTCTGCATCTAACATGCAAATGAGATATGTTAGAGAAAAAAACATGTTTTGAAAGTTTTTATCCTTTCTTTTACAAGAACTTTGATAAAGACATTAAAAATATGCCAGATGAAAAAAGCAAAACAATGTTTTACTGTAAAAATCATGTATTTGTATTTTATTTAAAATCGATTTTGCTTTTTTTTTTCATCTTTCTTTTTTATTGGATTGAAATATGCATCTATTAAATAAACATTCTATATTCCAACTGCACAACAACAATATATTACAAATTTTACTGTAAAATAAAATTTTTAATATGAAACTAAAAACGTTTTAAGAAAACGTTCTGCATAATAAGAGAAATACTGAAATTTAATTTGACTACAGAGAGTTGTTTGCACTTTAAAGAAACAATTTTAAATTAACTTTTCGTTTCCATTATTGGACATAAAGTTCGTGAATTCACAATAATCATCTTATACGCTTTTGTTTGTTTGGAATGTACAATGAAATATTTATTTTCAAAATAGCCCCTTACTTTGATAGATGGCTCGAAGATTGCGTAACTGCGCTTTCTGGTGAAAAATATTCTTATCAACAAATTATAAAGCGAGGAAAAATCGCAGTTATTGTATTTCAAAAAGTAAAGATGTCAGTATTCAAGTCAATTGAAGTCAGATCAAGTCAGTTCAAATTAATATCTCTAATATGTTAAATTTGAAAGGGAAAACAATGTCTAGCAGATAGTAAAAATGAAATATTGACTGTGAAATCTCGTTCTAAGACTATTCAAACGCAAGTAAATATAAAAAAAATGAAGACTCTCATCGTAGAAAGAAAATCTACCTATTCAAAAATACATTGCATAGAAATTAGTATATTCTTGTACCACTCTTAGTAAAATCATTCATAAAATTTGAAGTTAAAATTAGGTTTAAATCATATGTTTTCATTCATATGTTTTTTCCAATGTATAAAATGTTGATCAAAGAAAAACAAATTGTAGAAAAGTATATGAAAATTATCTAGTTGGTGAATGTGCTAACAATATATGAGGCATGGATACGTTTATGTGACTGTAATAAAAACATATCTGTTACTCAACTGACGAAAACGGCCGTATGAGATAGCATCGTCAGTGTTCTTCAGTGTACAGAAAATTTTTCAAAAGAGTTTATGATAGTTACAGTATTTTATTACAACGGCCAATTAAAATCAAGAAAGTCTCATGTACGGCCAAAATTAATTCGCTTTTGGTAAAATATTTAAGAACCAATTTTTGAAGAAAAAATTCAAGACATATATGGGAAGTATATTTTTAAATTTAAACTTTATAAGAACAAATCGTCTAGTCACACGTTTAAGTTAACTGCCGTTTATTTGACAAAGAAAAACCAGAAACAGGAATAAAGTGTATCCTATTTAATGAAATACTCTTAAAACAAGCTGATGCGACTCCAATGGACTTTAGCACTTTCGGGTTATTGAAGCTTTAAAAAATAGAACTCATCCAAGAATACTGAATCGACTTCGGAAAACGACTCAGGAAAAATAAGGTAAAATTGACATTCCGATACTAGAAAAGTTTTTTCTCGAGGTAAATTCGAACTAGAGCTATCGTCAAGAACCATGATTATCAGATAGAAGCAAATCGCCGTAAAATAAAAATAAATAAAAATAAAAATAAATACAACCTTTATGCATAAAAATTAACAGCATCGTTTTCCTGAAGTGTGAAGGACCAATTTTTAAATATAATAAAATTATACTTTTAAAAAATTAAAGAACACGGTTTTATTGAAATGTGAATTAAAAAGCACAAAACATCTATATTTATAGTATTAAAACACAGGGTAAGAAAAAATTGTGTGAGTGACACACCATAATATTTACACCTTTAATTAAAAAAAATTAATTGAATAATTGTTGCCACTCAACGTTATACAAATACGGCCAAATCCTGTGCCACATACACAGAGATTTATATATATAGATTTTTTTTTTTGCCCCTAGAACCTGCCCCTGATGAAATAGAGGCCTGGAAACACTTGTATGTATATTGTCATCGACTATGAAGTTGTGTGCAAAATTTCAGGTCAATCGGACGAACAGAAGTGGTCGAAAATTGAATTGCAAAATTCCGTTACATACATCCTATCAAGTTAATAAAAACAAGTTTGAAATAATTTAGAATTAAACAAAAACCATTTTTAAAAATTCTTCCCTGACTGGGCTCGAACGTTAGGCCTTCAGATTCGTAGCCCGGAGCTTTACCTCAGAGCCACAGCGTTCACGTAGGGAAAGTCTTTTTTTACAATATAGATTTTTTGTTTGCTCCCAGAGCGGTTACAAACATACATACAGGTGAAGCTAATAAAAGCGTGTAAAAAAACATCACTGAAGTGATGAGAAAAAAGAAAATTATTTGTAATTTTGTAAACATTGTTATCGTAACAAGGAATAAGGATATATCATTTAATTCTTGTCTTCTTTTGTAAAAAAAAAAAAAAAAAAAAAAAAAGGCAAATAAAAAATAAAATAAATTGATAAAGTTATACATGTCAAAATGTCAAAATGTTACAATAAAAAAATTGTATAAAAAAAGAATTTAATTTAAAAAAGAGTTGGTTTTTCAGTTTATCTAAAGCGTAGAATTTTAAGATAACTCATCTGTATAAGAATGGATGGAAAAGCAAACTTCTTTCCAAAACAAACGTAGTAAGTAAAGATTCATTCTGAAAGGCTAAGGTTAAAAATAACATTGTAAAGTGAAATTTCAAGACATTTTGTTTTATCAGTGAGATACCGAGTCTTTCAAATCGTAAAAACAATGTAATAAATGTTTAACGTGTCAGAAAAGTTAAACATACCATTTTTTTGTAATAGAATATCTAAGTAATCATTTTTTAAAGTAAAAACACTGTATCTGAGGCTCATATGTAAATTAACTCAAAACTAGTGCTGTGTATAGTAGAACAAATCCATGTAAATATGCATTTAATGCCTTTGTGTTTACTTAGTTTTATGAAATAAAATGAAAATATCTCCTTCTAAAGAATTTTAAACTATCATAATTATATGTATATCTATATATATATATATATTCATGTAAGTTTATCTTTAGTTACTTTTGTTACATATTTCCAACCTTTATATGATTGAAAACAAATAATATCTTATATATATATATATATATATATATATATATATATATATATATATATGCGCGTGTGTGTATATATATATACATATATATATAATTAGTAATAATTTATAAGAAATGACAGTGGAATGTAAAAACAGAATTATTTAACAAAATTAATAAACAAGATGAAAAATGCTAATTTAAGTCAAAAAATTGTTCAAGCTAAAATTTTAATAAACGCAATATCAACTTCATATGCAGGTGGGAACATTTCAAATTAAAACGTTGTGTAATTCTGGAAGGTTTCAGAAGATAAAACAATTTATATATACATAAATATAGTTTGTTTTTACGCTTTCCTTTAAAAAATACCGATAATAAAATGTTTTAATAAAATATTGTCATAGTCAAAATAAATGAAAATGAATGAAATTTTGTTCAAGTACATGGCATGAGATTTTCAGAAATAAATTTATCAAAACAAAAATTATAAACATTTCAGCGTATGTAACTGCTTTTGTGCCTTTGTATATGATAATACATGTGTAAAATAGTGTAAAGACTTTTGCAATAAGCACGCATTCTGTAATGCTTCTATTTTATATATAAGGTAAGGTGGAGTATAAGTGTAACAAAGTTTTGGTATATTTCGACTTTGATCTAATTTTTTTCAGTGGCTACTATACTTACACTTATGAAAATTTTTAGGCATAAATGCGACTAACTGTCTTTGAAAAAGTATAATATTTGAAATAATTAAGCAATGTGTGCCAGTTAAAGAAACAAATATGGAAATTGTGTGTCTAGTGCTTCCACTGTCCGATGGTTTGTGGCAAGCGCAACCTCTGGTTATTTTTACCCATATAAATTACATTAAGAAATACTTTATTCGAGTTACGAGATGGTAAAAACTTTCAGGAATCTAATTTTATTTGAATTATTAAAATACCTCAATTCGTTACAAAGTTGTGAGCTTTACTGTACGCCTCCAACTGTCACTTTACATCTTAAACGTTATAACAGTCCAACAAAAGCTTTAAAAAATTCAGGATAAAAATTAAAAGATAAATTTAAAAATCAGATTAAAAATTATTTAAGTGATACAATTGAATTGACTAGAACAAGTATAAATATTTTGATCACATTCCCCCAACATACAAAATTCTTGGGATAAATGTAATCACGTGGGAAAAATCTAAAAGTTAATAACTAGAACAAATTTGAAGTTATATTCAAAATCTATATACAAAACTTATTTTCCTTATCAAAACCTGCGAAGCTTTGTACTGACAAATAAAACAACTGCAAAGTTCCGAATATTGAGAAAGGCATTCTGCCGGAGTAGGAAATATATGCAATTTTTCAGACTTCTAAAACTGTCACTGTCTTTTTATTTTTCCTAAAAGCATTAAACATGAGAAAGGAAAATTCAAACAAACAAATTTGATTTTTATTAGATATAAATTTAGTTTATCAGTTTAGTTATAAGTAAGGTGATGAAATTTTTGAAACCCAATTAAAAGATAAATCATCACAACATCCTTAAATTGAAGGGTCATTCCTGAACAGAGCTAAATTATGCTTTCTTGGGGCTATGCAAGGTATATTTGCATTGTCCTATCTCTATTAAGTTGATTTTTTAACTTTTTGAACAGACTTTACCATCTGGCTGAAATATTGGGAGGGGGCGACACTGATTATTATTGGTGTTTGCAGCTGCACGTGGTTATATGTAAAGAGTATCCCGAAAGGTCGTTTATAAACTTAACGTGTTAGTCTCTAAGACAATGATAAACAAGTTATACATAGGAAGTTATGTCCAAAAACGTGACTTGCCGCCACTAGATGTGCGAAAGTCGCATGCATATTAAAAGCGAGAAGCGGGCTCAGTTTGAAGGAGGATTTTGCAGAAGAAGAATCGGTTCAGTAATAAGGAATTGGCTGATGTGTATTATTACATTTATGGAGCAATGCAAGGAAGTGGACAAACCATGCGACAGATGTATCGAGAACACTTCTCAAGTAGGTACTTTTCAAGGCATTCATTGTTTGCAGATTTGTTCCTCTCACTTTCCCGTGGCACAGCTTTATGTACAGCAAGTATGCGTGGAGTACGTAGCTGATTGCTTAACTGGAAAACTCATTTAATCTACGGTGCAATAGTGCAGACATTGAATAATTTGGCAGGCGTCGCTTTGGGGTAATGTATATCGAAATGGAGCAATTTTTAAATGAACATAATGAACGAAGCATTCTTTTTTTTTTTTTTTTTTTTTTTTTTTTTTTTTTTTTTTTAAACATTTGGCGGGTAAAAAGAAAAAAAAATATTTAAAAAAATTGACTTCCAGTTTGTGGATATTTGAGGACAAATTTGAAAATTTGAGAGCATTTGATATCCTCAAATGGTTTTCAGATTGATGAGGGCATAGACCGAAATTCAAGAACTATCCTCATGATTCGAGAACGGTTGATCATCTATGTTATAAGGCGAGCTTATACATATTGTGTGGTAGGACTGAGCAATGTATCGATTCATGAACATATAACGATTTATATCTGTATCGCTAAATCGTTTTAAGCTTACACCGAAACATGCCAATATGAATTCATGAAAACATTCGAAACATGCCAATATGAATTCTACATCTATATCGCTAAATCGATGTATGCGTCAACAATTTCAGACGTATGCATCATTAGTTGTAGAGGTAACATTATCGCATGTACCATAATGAATCTATAGGCGATTTAAGTTAACATCGATGTATGATTAATAAAACTACCTCAACTTGAAAAACCAACTAACCTCAACATAAAAAATCAAAAGAAAATAAATATTTGTATGTGTGGGAGAGAGTGTATATATATATATATATATATATAGATAGATAGATAGATAGATAGATAGATATTAAATAGTTATCAAAATATTTCAATTTTAAAAAATTAAGAAAACCCTTAGAACAAACGATTAATATGATCAAACTCAAAGCCATCATGAATATAATCAAAATTGAAATAAATTAAAACAAAAGATAACAAATGAAAGCATACCTTAAATACTTTTTTCATCAAGGGCATGAAAGGAAATGAAAACATGAAAAACAAATGGTCTTCTGTTACAAAGAGAGATAAGCTGAAATTCTCCTTGCATTTAGAAAAATGTAAGACTAAGTCTCCCCCAGCAGAAATAGTGGAAACTCGGAGAATACTGCTCTCTCAGTTGACTCGCTGAACTATGCTCGCTTAAGGGTTGTCGGCAGGATTCCCTTATCCGACAATTCTTTTCCCACAAATTCCACTCTATTTACACAACGTAATATTCGCCAAATTAGAAAACTCCACTATCGAATAACTTCGCACTAGCATAAGGATCTATCCTCAACACCACATCAACCCCACACTCTATACAAAAATACCTCGATATTTATCCTTAAACCAACCTCCTCCAACCACTTCACTTAGCAAAACTTCAAAGCCTGTTCATATCCACTTCACACTCCACAAGTTACTTTCTCCGTTGCAGCTCTATGCCGACGAAAAATCATTTCGACTTTATCTGAAACTTCCCCGGCCGTTTGCGTCGACCATCCTAATCTCCCATCTATTACGCCGCCGGGAGTCGCTGGATCGAGCTCAATTTTAAAACTGTGGCGAACTTCCATGGTCTCAACCTTACAATTATACCATAACCCGCAATTAGATCTAAAAAAGACAACGTAAAATATTTTGGGTTTAAAAAAAATGTTTTAATTTCAAAACAACAATTTGTAATAGATTTCTTTTATTTGTTAAAAAAGTGTTAATTAAATTTTTAGGTTAACCATATTACAAGGCAAGATTTAAAAAAAAAATTACTATTGATTGTTTTTATAAATAAATGTTTTATATGTAGATTAAAATTTATAAGAATATATATATATATATATATATAATTCGAAATAAACCTAGAGTGCATCCCTGCATGGTCTATGCTACACTTTTGACAAATTTTGTCAACAGTGATCTGAGCTCCTGAGCACAAACAGACACACATACAACTTTTCCATTTATATAAACTATAATTTCATTTAAAGTATACATTTATAACTGTACACTATCGATTTGTTTATTATGCATTCAGAAATATAAAAGTTTTATTAACTAAAACAATATCTTATCTGAAGTACATGCTCAAGTTATTAAATGCTATGCAGTGTTATACTATTTTTTCTGGTGTGTAAAGATGTAACACTAGTTTCAAATAAAAACAAAATAAAACTAAATTGAAAACATTGCAAATTGTGATGAAAAAAAAAGGTTTAAATTTTAATAGATAGATAAAATGCGAAGATCTTATTTTTCTAAATATATTTTAATTATATCAATTTTTCTAATAAAGGTTTCACGTAGTATTTTTTCGCCTAATTAAAACAAAATGAAAAAAAAAAAGTGCAAACTAGATAGTTAAACCATTAAATTAATACTTTAAAAACGTTGTATTTAATATAGAAATAAATGATAAGGGAAAAAGTGAAAACTCAAAATTCCTATTTCGTTCTAAATGAGTGCAAATGCATTGAAGTTATATTACAAAGATAATCCACTTTATAATTAAAATCTTTTAATAATAAACAACTTTTCGAGGAAAATGTAGTCAGTACTCTGTTATCCATTAAGTACAAATTAAACTAATCATTCTAAAATAAACCTCAAAGGGATGTTATCAATTAAATAACTAAACATTAAGTTGCTTTAAAGTGTACTTAAATTAAGTATAAAAGCAAATATAAGCTCTAATTTACTTAGATGCTAAAATTCTTAGAATAACTATTTTTTTTTATGTAAATGTAAATTTCATGCCTTTATTTAGTTATTAAGTATTTAAAGTAATATTTTTACGTAATGGAATAAGTACATCTAAAGTCGCAATATGCATCTCAATTAATTTAGATTAACAGAACAAAGACGATGAAAATTAAAAAAAAAAATTAAGAATTTTAAACTTAAAATTAACCCGTTAGTAGTCGCTATAGACAGCACCACCTATTACAGATTGCGCACTTTTTATTTAACTGCCACCAATAATTTTAAGAAGTGATGTGACTGACGTTTCTTCGATGTTATTCGCGTTTTATGTATATCAAATGTCACTTTTAAAACTTTTTGGTGGCTATTGAATAAAAAAATCTGGCCACACTAAAAGATGGGCGGCAAATCGACCAACTAGCGACTACTAACGGGTTAATTATAATTATAGGAAATTTTCACCTGTTGTTCCAACAGCAATTCAGATAACTAATGTATGTTGCGCTAGAAGAACATACCTGCCAACATTCTAATTAACCCTTAACTGCCCCGATGCGAATATATACACGTTTTTCTGAAGTACGTTCCTTTGTATTGTACTACTACCACTGACATTACTGACACGGTTTGACAATGCTACAAAATAACCTTGAAAATGATCTTGATAGTATTTTTGAAATATTTACTCATTTCAGAGTTAAAAGAGAATACTTTGAAGCGAATCTGTAAATTTTCGTCGGTAGATAAGGGATTAATATTCCGTAAAATTGATAGTACTTTCCCCTTTTTTCACACCTCTTTATTTTTAGAGTAATTTTTTCCACACGTAATTATGAATCAATAGGTAGAAAAATACTCTTAAAAAAGAATGGTGTGAACAAAAAGGCGGGTAGTAACAATTTTATAGAAAATTAATTAATTTCGCAGGTATGCATAACTATATCTTTACATTGAAATTTGGCAGTGAAAGGAACCACAAATGTAAATGTATTCGCGCAAATGTATACTCGTTTTACGTACTCAAACTCTCAAAAAGTGTAGTATGTAAGTGAAATGATTTTAAACGTATATTTATTTTTTATATTATTGTTTTAATATTATTCTTTTCGTTTTATTTGGTTAGATAAACAGACTATTTCTAAAGCTTTGAAACAATAATAAGTTAAAGTAATCCTGCTAATTTCTGAAGAGAGGACCGGGAAGGAGACGGCATTTGTAATTTATGTGTTATACTTGTATATTCATTACAATTTAAAGTATTTTATTTTAATTGAAGTTTAGTTATTATAAAGTGTGCAGTTTTAAAAATAAGTATCGAAATCTCATTTTATCTTTTTAAATTTAAAAAGAAATAATAATTAAACATTTATCTGCTTAAATTTGTACACATTTCTGTATATCTACAACAATATCACTTTTGAAATGTACGTTCTATACACATATAGATTTGTAATAATGTAAGACTAAATTAAAAGAAATTATGAAATTCACAATACTAATTTGTATTATTTAACAGCCAATCTCATAAGTGAGTAAATAAACAATAATGAAAATGTTCTATGAAAGAAAAAAGGCTGCAAAATATGAGTTGCTTTGTGTCTTATTCAACATGGTATTCTTTATACTGACTAGTACTAAAACCTAACATATTTCTAAGAAAAGATCAGAAATGTGAATCACAGAAGAAATGTATAAACTAAACAATCACATACTTGAATGATGAGATAATTTATCTTTAAAAAAATTATTTTAAAGATAATTTAATGTACACAGGTAAAAAAAAATAATTTTTAATTTAAAAGTACGGATAAACAAACAACCGTCGAAGGAAAAGTTATTGACTTATATATATATATATGATTGAAAATTAAAAAATTCGTGATAAGGACCCTTTTTAGGTCATTCTGAATTTATCTCTATTCCCTGCGACCAACCACTCCCCGGTTCATTTTTATTCATCCAACCAACCTTCCAGGCTGCTGTGAGCGAGAGAAGGTGTTTTGGCTGTAAGTGGAGTTTTGGCCTTCGGCCAAAGTAGGGTGCAATCGGTGCATCTGAGTAAAAGAATTTACACTATTAAATTTTGCTTTTTATTATAACATGAGCGCAAGTGTGCTCATGTGTATATAAAATCTCATTGTATATACTCATATTCATATTTGGTGTTATATTAATTAATTAAAGCGTTCCTAAGTGAGAAATTCTGTTCTCATCTACTCAAGGCTATTACAACACACTCTTATCCCGTCGAACAAGAGCATAGTGTTCTCATAAAGGATAATATAAATTCGATGTATACAGTATAGAAAGATGAGAATTTCAAGTTATTCTATTATGGTAGGAATTAACAGTTGAAGAAGAAATGTTTAAAAGTTGTTACAAAAGTCGATCTACTTGCCGTTTTGCAAGAGATAGGTGAACGAGCTGACCCTAGTTTGAAAGTACTAGTTGAATTGAAATATTTATTATTGATATCAAAAGAATATACTAAAGATAAAGAATTCTTTAGTGAATTTTTAGCAACCATAGTTGTACAAAGGTAAGAGTCAGAAGAATTTAATCGTTTGTGTTCGTTAAAACCGAAAAGTAGTGAGCAGCGAGCGGAAGACATTATTTGCAGCAATCGCAGAGTGAGCGTAGCACACAATTTCACAGTCTCATGCACCATGTCTGGTGTGCTCACTGTTGCTGGCATTCCTTCCCTTTCCTCATCGGTTAAGTCTGTGCGACCATCTTCAAACTGCTGGCACCATTTCACGATGGCTGGACGTGACATTGCGTGAGGTCCATATACTGTCGATGTTTCACGATGAATATCTGTACTCGTGAAGCGTTTTGCCCACAAAAAACGTACTGTCCCACGTACTTCAACGTTAGAGTAAGTTTCCAATTGACGCGCCATTTCCTTCTTGTACTACGCACCAACGGTTATCACTATCTGAATAAAATTGCTACCGTTGGAAGCCGTGGAACTGAACTATTGTCTGCGCAAGCTTCGGTCTTGTTTCGCAATGTTGCCATCCGTGGAGGAACAAGTGTAACTTACTTTTTGAATGCCCATTGTAAATAAAAATAAATAATGTTTATTCAATTCATAATGAATGAAAAGTCCGAAAAAATATAATAGATGGCGCCACACCATCGTCGTGCCGAATAGTCACCATCAAATGCTGTGAGAATTGACTTTAATTTCTTCCAAATATACTACTAAATATGAGATTTTTAGTATATGTTTCCGCACAAAAAGTTTTTTTTTTCTCAATTTCTTTAAGAGAATGTACATTTCAAGTGTAATAGATTAAATTTTAGTAGCCGAAAGCAAAATGTCTAGCAGCCGATCTTCGGGAATAATCAGATTACACCTTATGTCACTATCGTATCGTTTGGACAAAATTTAATCGTGACTGTTCCACGTTAAAGAAATATTATATAGATTCTCTAACTTAATAATTTCTGATTTCTTTTTTCACGTTAACTTCTCTAACTCATAATTTTCTTCATTAATTTGAATTTTTTAACTTTACAGTTTAGCTATGAAATGCCCAAGATTTTGATGTAATGAAAAAAAAAAAAAAAATTCCGCAATTAAAAATGAAAAGTAATTTAAATTAATTAATTTCATATCATCATCTTTTAATGTTTGAATTTCTTAGTTTATTTATGAAATACTCAAGCTCTTAATATAATAAAACAAAATCAACCCACATTTTATATTAAAAAATAATAATTAGAACTGCTTAATTTCATCACATTTGAACTTTTAAATTTTTGAATTTATGAAATATCAAAGCTTTTGATGCAATAAAATAAATCAATTGGCATTTCATATTAAAATTAAGAAGAAAATTAAGCTCATTAATTTCATCACACTAGGAATTTTTGTCCCCTTAATTCCCCAGATTTATCTGTTGGAAATTTAGGAAAATATTCTTAAGTAATGTAATAAATTTATGTAAAATTGTAATAAAATAAAACTGATTTAATTTTGATTGGCAAAACAAAGTATAGATACTGCCGCTTGAAAAATTGTAAATTATTAATTAAAATGTACAAGTTTTATAAAACTAATAAAGAAGTATGAACGAATTTTTCCACATACAAGGAACAGACATATTACATTTTAACATTGAATCATACAATCCAAATATTTAAAAATTTTCGAAGCTATATTCAGCTACATAATTAAAACATTTTTCTCATTTTTATTATTTATACTATTATTATTATTATTAAGATAAAACTAGGAGATTTTGCGCACAATTGAGAAGAATGATATAAAAAATCCAAATAGAGTACCGGCCGCTTAATAAAATCACATTCGTTTTGAGCTGAAGTGATTTTATTAAGAGGCTGATTTTTATATCCGGCGAACGTTCCTGCACACGAGAATTTGTTTTATTTTATTGATTTTGGAAGAAAAAAATTCAAAAAGTAACGATTAGTGGAATTAATAAATAATATTAATTAATTTTTGACAGATAATTAATTTCTCTTTCAAAATAAGTAAAGTAAACATATATTCCATGTGAAATTAATAAACACATACTGCATAGGAAATTAGTCAATATTTCTGCATTAATTAAATATTAGGCATTTTGAAAAACTGATTAATAGTTCTTTGTTATGTTGAAGTAATTGATAGTTCAATATTCTAACAAAAATAAAATATTGTCCACATTTTTGCAATTTCCACTCCGATTCACACATTAAAAATTTTATTTAAAGAAAAAAAAAATTGAAGAATCAGAAAAAAGAAAACCAGGGCATCTATTCTCCGACCAGACTATACCTCAATTCCGACTGTGGCAGTCGTTATTTTGATCACGTGACGTCACATTCCGACTTTTGATTTGACGACTGTCGTTGTTTAAGGACGGTCGTTCAGGCAGTCGGATCGGAGAATAGATACCCAGATAATAAAAAATAACATTTAGTTACTAGATAACACGTTTAATTTAAAATTAGTACTGTTTCTTTTACTTTGTATGGTTTCTTATTTGCTGACTTAATCTGTCGTTGTCCACATTCGTTGCACTTATTAGTGTAATTACTGCAGCTTTCCGGGAACCACCTGCCACAAATAACAAATTTAAACTGTTCATGAGAAATCTTTTAATTTAAAAACCTTTTGTAATACTAAAATTGTATAGACATTCCTAGGAAGTGGTATGAAAATTCTACCAATCGTTTTTGAAAACGAGATAAAAATAACCATGTTTTATCGCAGACACTTGAAGCAACCAACATGCACATTCACGTCGGTACTCCACTATCAATTGTTGTACAAGTACCTGGAATCTCAAAACACCCCCTCTACTCCTTCCCGTCGGTCCGCTTTGCGCGTAATTCTTTCCCACCGCACAATATCTCCTAATTTTACTTTATTATTTATTTATTTATTTATGAAACAGCCACGGGCGAATGTGTCGTGTGTTTGTACACGACTGCAAAAATCAAACAGTGACAGTGATTCTTTACATGAAATAACTTTGAAAATAGCCACATACTTTATTACTTTTTTTTCCCTGTTAATATTGCTTATCTGCTATTAAACTAATTTTACGTTTTACTACTATCTATTTTTATCTTGCTCAAGAAAAGAAATCTTTATATAGCTTTGATGCAATAGTCAGCTAAATTAATCGTTGTTTTTACCCGTTATCGCCCAAGTGTCCTCATTTGAGGACAGCTAATAAAATGGCATGTATATTTTTTGTGGTTTCTTGGAATGATTTCTGCTTTTTAGTGACAGTATATAGCATCACTCTAAATAATCCCTGAAAGTTTTATGTGCCTACTATTAATTATTATTTCATAATTTGGATAGTCATTTTATGATTTTTCATTCGTCGCACATATATTTGCATTTTGCCCAGGTATACTAACTTAAATCAAGTTGAATAATAATATATAATATAATACTTTACTTTCGACATCTTTGTCAACATATAATAGGAAATTAATCTGTTATCTCAAAGTTTTTCTATCTCTCGAAGTTTTCTTGCTAGAACAGTAAACGTCAATAAATGAGGATAGGCTTTAAATTTAAAACTATCAGAAGCATTGTTTAAGTTAATATATTTTACTGTCAGTTGTCTATATTAATTTAGAAGTGAAATAATCAGCTAATAATATTTTGAAATGTTAATTCGGGCGTTAAAGGGTTAAATGCTGATCTCGGAATGGGAGGGTTTCATTGGATCCTTGCGTTTTAGTATTTATTCTTTTGTTAATATGAGTTTTTTTTTTTTTTTTTTTTTTTTTTTTTTAATCTGTTTTCTATACATAGTAAAATATATACCGTAATTTCTAGCGTATAAGCAGATGATATTATAAACCAGTTTGACATGAAAATAATAATAATAATAAATAATAATCCGAGATAACAATTACATTTATTCTTGTACCAGTAACAATAATGTATTTTATTAAATAAATTTTCTGGCGAAAAGGTGTATGTCTGGCTAACGATTTGTACGCCGGAAATGACGGCAATCTTAAAGATCCCCATTTTTCCGCTTTTATATGTTCAAATTTTCAAATTGTATATAAAGCTTTAGTTATTTGCTATAGCTAATATTTTTAAAATTAGCAAAAAGAATATGTTTTACAATCAATATAAATATATTTGTTTATGCGAATACAAATTTCTATATTCTTCGACCATATTTCATGAAACCATGGAAGCATCTGCGCATGAGCTAACTTACCGAGTCCAATGCTAAAATAGGGGTGACAGTCATCCAGCTCAGAGAAAATTAACAATAACAGAGCGCGGAATTTCTGGATGTTTTCCAAATTTGAAGTTGGCATCCCTCCAATATTTTGGACGCGTCCTCACTGCTAGTTTTAGGATATGTGGTCGCACTGTATTTGTGCAATAATAGCCACTAAGGTTTTTAAAACAAAATTAAAATAAACATTGTAAAGTAAAAATGTATGCATTACAAATTTAAAAACTTCATAAGTACAACTTTTGTTTGCGTAAAAATGTATTTTTTGGCACATCTGTACTTAGAAAATTTAAGATATGGCATATATTATGAAATATTATTGTTAATTTAATAATCTTTACATGTAAAATTACAAGCTAAAGCTAGGTAAATGAAGCACATATAAAATGGTGTTAATAAAAGTATCTTCCCTGTTACGTCCTCAATAAAATTAATGAAAGGTTTTGGTTTTCAGTTTCAAAATTTCTGAAGCGTTTTGTTTAATCACTACGCTTCATAAGGAAATTTATTTATTTATCAAAAGATATGCGTTTAAATAATTCGACTATTAAAATAAGTTTATTTATAATTCCTAACTTTTATCTTTGACAACAATAAGTGTTTTTAAAATTTATTTATTTCCATCAAGTTGAAGTCCAGCCTTCTTCCCACAAGCAATTCCAACTTAGTCTTTAAATTCAAGAAGGATTATTAATCTTTCAAGAAAAATTTTATACGAGTTCTTCAAAATATATATAATAATTCATTATTACAATAATCAAACACCAGGAAGGAAGACATGAATTAAAGAACAAAGAACCACATATGGAAACAAAGCCTTCTACATGGCAAAATATATTTACGAAGTTAATATGAAATTGTCTCGGAGACATTGATGGAGGAGATCATATATAGCAAATGTAATCAAAGTATAACAGAAAAAAATTATAACTAGAATAATAAGAAAGAGCAAAGGCCATCATGGCTTAAGTCCACCAGAACGGTTAATGTAAATAAATTGAGCAATAACTCACAGAAATTTCAGTAACAATACTCAATCAAATCATATCAATATTTGGATTAGTTTAATTAACTGCTAAATTAAACTAAGCACTTGAACTAAATGTAATTATTTAGTTTATTCTAAAGTAGTTTATGGGGCCGCGGTAGCCCAGTCGGTAGAGCGTCGACCTCGTAATTGGAAGATTACGGGTTCGGTACTCGAGCCGGCCAAAGACCGTCGTGTACACTAATGGTGGCTGGTGCACGTAAAATCTGTCGTGGCCGCAATGTCCTCCATGTTCCTATCAAAAATTATACCTCTGGGGGTCACCGAAGCGGGAGAGCCATCCCTTCCGTGGAGGATCAAAATTGTGATGGCATGTCTCCGGACCACCTCTAGGGGTGTGTCCCAGACCGTCGCCAATTGCCCATCTGCGCAGCACTAGTGCGACGCAAAACCCAACCATCCATCTAAATTAGTTTATTTTTATTAAAATAATTAAACTAAATTTAACTATTTTTAGTAATATATTGAATATTTCTAGTTTGGTTTCTGCCGTTTTAGACTTATGTGGCTCTTTCAGAACTGCACTCTTTTAAATCATCCCCTTTCATTAAAAATGAATGTCATTAATAAATTATCTACGTTGTATTTCATACCATGAAAAAATATTCAGATGCTTTTATAAAATGAGTGCAAAATTAAGTCTGAAATAATTAATTAACCACTCTCCTTTGTAATATGATTATAATACATTTTTATAACAATTCACTAGGTACATGTTTAAGTAAATAAAAAATGTTGTGCAACTAAAATACTTAAAACCATTTGCGCCGCAATTAAAGCACTACTCTAAATTTTTTAAGTACATTTCAAAAAATTTTATGAGTAGTTTAATTCAAGTTTACCGACTCATCACACTAATTGCCATTCTCCACAGTTAGATTCTTTTAAAGAATAAATTATAAAAGCTTGAGGAAAATTTAAAGTAAAAAAATATTTCTTTGATTTAATTTAAGATAAATCTTATTTTCAGGTAAAATACGCATTAAAATTTAGCGAAAAATAATAAAAAGTTAAACCAAAATTTATTTCTAAATAAAATTATGTAATAAAGACGATACTAAAAAGAATTTATGTAGTTACTAATTCTTGAAAAAATAAATGATAAAATTAATATTGTAATTAATTAATTTGAAAATAAAACCAATTAGTTAAATCTTTGGGCTATCTATCTATACTATCTATCTATATCTATCTATATATCTATCTATATATCTATCTATCTATATATATATATATATATCTATACTATCTATACTATCTTTCACAAAAATAACACTAGATAAAATTAATTTCATAACCCCTCCTTTAGCAAAATATAAATTTCTTTTCTATGTTAAAATAATCTTTTACTCGTGTAAACAAAGCAAAATAGAAATCAGGAGTAATAAAATTTATTTATTGTATTAAATAGATATTTGAATAAGAATCCCTACATGCAAAAGTAATTCTTCAAGTTTTCTGATATTACAATTTGTGCTTGCGACACAGTAACTTGGAGAAAAAAATGATTTAAGAAGAAATAAAAGGATAAAATAATGCAATCAATCACACCTTGGCCAGAAAAGTTACACAAGTAAAAAAAAAAAGGCGACTTTATGTCATTGGAAAATGTGTATGAAATGCTTTAATGCCCACGAAAAACGTCACATCTCTGTATTGGAATTTATCCACCTGACAGGCAGTTGTGTTGAATTTATTGTAAGCAAGTTATTGTTATATATATATATGTGTGTATGTGTATGTTTAGATGTACTACTCCTATTCAAAAAATTAGAATAATGTAACAAAATACGGTCAATGGTACTGGAAATCTAATTTATCAAATGAATAATCAATGATATCAGATGTAAATTATCATAATATAAATCTACATATTTTGTAGATTATAAAAATGTAAACATATTACAATGAAATAGAATATATATTTAAATCAGCAAGTGAATAAAAATTAAAAATATTAGAATACTTCATAAAATGGTTCAAAACATTAGAATAATGTAAATGTATTGCACCTATATAATTTAAACTCGAAGGGCTTTTATGTGCTAATTAGTACTTTCTTGCATCAGCATCCTTAGCTTTAATGACAGCTCTTAAACTGTTTGGCATATTATTGACTAAAGATTCACAATTTGTTTTGTCAAAATTCGCCCATATATCCTTCAAACTATAAATAAGATCTTTTTTATCTGTTGACGCATGCGCGCCACCCCGTCGCGGATCACCGGCAGAAGGCTATGAGAAGCCAAGTACAATGGACGTGGGCAAAGAACTTTAAATTTATTGACGCCCACAATTATTATTTTATGTTCTACCTATTATAAATCTTATTCTTCGTTGTAAATAGTGTAAATACTTGATGTATGTGATCGTACAAATTAAAAATATTAAAACAACGAAGATGGTCCGTCGAAAATTAGTTATTTGTAGTTAAGTTCCTACAAAAGGTGGCTCCGTCGAGAAACCGGAGCTTGTAATAAGCGACTTATGGATAAAAATAATAAATTGAAATCTTCCTTGAAAGGGAAGATAACTAGAATTGAAAACTATGTAGAAGGCACGAATGCCGAAAATTACGATATAGATGTAGTGGAACTAAAAGTGAAATTAAAGAACATAGAACTGCTACAAACAAAAATCGATGAATTACGACAAAAATACTACGAAATTCAAGATTTGAAAGATGCTGAACAAGCGACCATAGATGACGATCTTGACTCATGTGAAGAACGTCTGGAAAAATTAGAGGTAAGAATTAATACTCTTATTAATTCTTATAAGAAATTTGATTCTCATAAAAAAATAAATGCGACTGAAAATGCATCTCAAGATAACTTTGAAATTAAAACTCAAATTCCTCCTTTAGTATTACCTGAATTTTCAGGAAAATATGAGGAATTCAGTTCTTTTAAAGAACAATTTGATGATTTAATAACCAATAATGTTCACATTAATCAGTCGCAGAAATTATATTATCTTAGATCTTGTCTCAAATCTGATGCTAAAAATCTAGTTAGTAATTTTGATACATTTGAATCATTATATAATGCATTAGAAAATCGCTATGATAACGAGCGATTAATTGTTGATATTCATGTACAAAATATTCTGAATTTTGAGAAAATTCAAACAGAAAATCCCAAAGAGATAAGAAATATGATTGATTGTATACAGAAAAATCTGCGTGCCTTGAAAGTTCTGAAATATGAGCAAAATAAATTATCAGATGTTTTCATTGTAAATATTCTCGTAGCAAAGTTAGACAGAGAATCTAGAAAGAATTTTGAGTTATCCCATAAATCAAAAAATGTTCCCACCTTTGAAGAATTTATCAAATTTTTGGAACAACGAGAATCAGTTTTATTATCTATTAATAGAACGAATATGACTAGCGGAAATAAAAATACTAACAAAAACTTTCCGGCTATTAACAAATCTAAAACTCTTTTAATGCATGAAAATAAAAACAAAAATTGTGTTGTTTGTAAAAATACTTATCACCCTATTTATAAATGTGATGCATTTTTGAAATTAAACATTAACGAAAGATTAAGTATAATACGCCTTCACAAGCTTTGTGAGGTTTGTTTTAGGCAAAACCATAAGAAAAATGATTGCTTATCGAAATTCAAATGCACCTGCGGAATGAAGCACAACAGATTAATATGTTTTTCTTCTGGCGCCAAAACCCCGGTTCCAGACGCAGATGGAATAAATTCATCCAACTTACCAGATATAGACAAACGGGTTGCGCAATTAAATGCTTCCGTTTTGAGTAATAATAGCAGATATTTAAAAGAAAATAGAAAAAGTATTCTGTTTTCGACAGCTTATATTTGGTGTTGTGACAGATACGTACATGACATTTGCGTACAAGCTGAAAACAGTGGCACTTGCGTACATGTCCAGGTGGTTTAAATATTACAGGTGTGTTTTCAAAAAATCTAGTGGCACTTGCGTACAACATTTCTTTCGCTTTATTTGAGGATCATTGCATGAAGGGGTTGTATCCATATGATGCAAACATTACAACATTTTTCTATCTATTCTTTCCTTCTTTTTCTTTTCTTTTTCTTTTCTCTTACCCACAGGGTCGAGAAAGTGTTGTTTTAGGGTCAAATTTTCGAACGTGCGTTTTTGTTGTATCTACCTGTTCTGAGGTCCCTTGAATACGAAAATCATGTTTTTAGCGAATGGTCTGTGTGTCTCTCTGTCTGTGTTATCAGCATATCTCAAGAACAAATAGTAGCAGAAATCCCAAACTCGGTATTCTAAATGTATATCATATAGGAATGTTACAGTAAGCTTTTCGTTGGACTGCACTAAACCAAATGAAACGAATGTATGTTTTTTGTAATAGAGATAGTCAACTGGGGAAAAAAAATTGTGTATGTAGGAGTCCCGCCTCACCCCCTGGGTGGGGGGGAGAGGTCCACCCTCGAGGGGAGTAAATTTTCATGATGGGTCTCTTTCAAAAGATCTCGCCGATACCTTTCAAACGAATGGTTGAACCATCGATCTGCGATAATTTAAAATAAACTTATCGATTTTTTTCATTTTAACACGCACACATTTTTTTTTTTTTTTTTTTTTTTTTTTTTTGGGGGGGGGGGGAGAAAGAGAGGCATATAGGTGAACGACAAATAATTTCAGGAATGGGAATATGATTCAATTCGTTATTGATAAAAAAGAGAGATCTTTTTTAACTTTTATTTTTCTTTATTGCAGACAAAAAAATTCATACTTGTTAAAAAGTAAAAAAGTATTTAAGAAATAAAAATATTTTTAAAGACCTTAATAGCATTTATAAGGACCTTTATTGATCTTGACTCAGTGCATAAATAATTGAATGTCATTTCAGAAAATAACTACGGCTATTATAGCTTGCAACTTTTATATGCCCTTAACGCGCGCTGTCCTCGCTGCGAGGACGCAAAATTTAAGTTCCAACTGCAGAAATTCATTCCAGAAATATTTTAGCAAAAGTTTACGTTTATAACATAGCAGAAAAGGCCGGTTTTTTAACCTTAAAATTTAAAATTTCTTTTAGTTTAATTTAGTTCATGAATTCCAGTGGCAGTATAATTTAAATGATCTGAATTGTCTTGCGCCGCAAAGAGTTAAGCTCATAACTTTGTCAGTGTAAGACTGCATGCATAAGAGAAAATTCACGTATTTATATAAGAGTATATATCTTCAAGTTTAACATATGGATACAACCCCTTTGTTTTACAAACGAAAAATACAGCGAAACAAATTTTGTACGGAAATGCCACTTGATTTTTCGAAAACAGATCTATAACATTTGGAACACCTGAACTTGTACGCAAGTGTCACTAATTTCAGCTTGTACGCAAATGTCATGTACGCATCTGCCATATAACCCTTATATTTATGTTCAATGCGAAAACAAAAAAAGAATAAAAATAAGATGCGTTCTGGATTCGGCTTCAAATGTGTGCGTTTTAACTGAAAAGATGAGTGAATGTTTAGGAATTAAAAGAGAAAAAATAAAAACTCCAGTTTCAGGTTTGAATGGATTGACCCAAAATATTAAGTGGAAATTAGATACCTTTATTTCAAATGAAGATTGTTCTTTTAGTGAACCAGTAGAATTTTTGATTGTAGATAAAATAACTGGGCTTACACCATGCAATAAATTAAACATTTCAGACATAAAAATTCCAGAATTTTTGAAATTGAGTGACGAGACATTTTTTGAACCGAATGAAATAGAAGCGTTAATCAGTGCAGATATATTATTCAAAGTTTTAAAGGATAATACTTATAAAATAAATGACGATTTGTTTTTTAAGGAAACCGAATTTGGATGGCTAGCATGTGGAAAGGTTGAAGAAACAGAACTGAATAATTCGAAACAGTGTTTCGTTTTGTCAGACGATTCCCTTAGTAGCACTCTTAAACTCTTTTTCGATCTAGAAAGCATTGGAATAAGAGACGATCCAATTCAAAAAGAAAGTGATAAAGCTATAGAAATTTTTAATGAAACGATTCAGTTTAAAAACAAACGCTACGTTGTACACTTGCCCTTTAGAAGACCCTATAATGAACTTTCCGATAATTACACGTTAGCGAAACAACGATTTTTAAGTTTATGGAGACGTTTTAAATATGATAGAGAATTATATGAACAGTATAGAGAGATTATTCGTGATTACGTAAATCAAAAAATAATAGAAATAGTTGAACCCAGTACAGCAGAAAATAATTTAAACAAACCTATTTATTATTTGCCTCATCAGGCAGTAAGAAAGGAAGGTCGCTTAACATCCAAAACAAGAATCGTATTTGATGCAGGGAGTCATCAAAATAATCAGCTGTCACTGAATGATTGCCTATGGCAGGGGATAAATTTAAATCCGAATCTTTTGGATGTTTTAATTAATTTTAGATTAAACAAAATAGCATTTTGTTCTGATATTAAACAAGCCTTTCTACAAATCTGTCTCGCTGATGAACATAAAGACGCTGTTCGTTTTTTCTGGAGTGATGAAGAACCGCATGCACACAAAAAACCCAAATTACAGATTTATCGTTTCAATCGAGTTAATTTTGGGGTGTGTTCAAGTCCATTCTTACTCGTTGCTACTATTAGACATCACATTGAGAAGTATAGAGAAGAATTTCCCGCTACTGTTCGACTTTTAGATAAATGTTTTTACGTAGACGACTTAATTTCTGGAGGTAATGATTTTAACGAAGCACTTGAATTATCACGAAGTGCAAAATATATTATGGAAGCCGCAGGAATGTCCCTTAGAAAATGGATAAGTAACGATACCGAATTAACAGAGCAGTGGAAAAGCGAAAAATTTGATACATACCCTGTAGAATCTACCATCAGCTTAGGTATAAATCAGACAAAGATCTTGGGACTATCTTGGGATACTAATAAAGATAATTTGATTGTAGATATCAAGAGTTTGTTGAACTTTATATCCATAAATAAAATTACAAAACGTACCATTCTTCAAGCCGTAGGGAGAATTTTCGACCCCTTAGGGTTAATTTCTCCATTCACTGTCAGAGCAAAAATTATCATTCAAGATATCTGGACAACTAAAACCAAATGGGATGAATCATTATCACCAAATATCGAAAAAGAGTGGATGAAATGGTGTTCGGAATTACCCTTGTTAAAAGAGCTTGAAGTCCCTAGATTCGTCCTTGATGCCACTTCCCCAGAAGATATAGTTGAATTACATAGTTTTTGCGATGCTAGCAAAAAAGCATATGGCGCTGCCATTTATGTACGAACAAAATCAGAAAATGGTATTTCAGTAAAACTTTTGACTTCCAAGAGCCGTGTAGCTCCCCTCAGCGGTGTTACACTACCTCGCCTTGAATTATTGGGTGCCCTGGTCGCAGCTCGTCTGATCACCAAAGTGAAAAATACTGTAAACCTTAAAAGACCTTCTGTTGAATATCACTGGACTGATTCGCAGATAGTGCTTTTCTGGATAAAGGGTACTAAAACCCGATGGAAGCAGTTTGTCGCCAACCGTGTTCAAGAAATTGCCAGCCTGACAAACCCTAACTCTTGGTTCCATTGTGCAAGTAAAGAAAATCCTGCTGACCTGTTGTCTCGAGGGATGACTGCTGAAAGCCTAACAAACAGCGCCACATGGTGGACAGGTGCTGAATTTCTGAAAGATCCTGAATTTCCGAAAAACAAACAATCTTTTATTGACTTTTCAGAACTAAATGAGGAAGACTACACTCCTGAATTAAAATCTGAAAATGCAGTGACTCTAAATTTGAAAAAAGACTTTACTATTTTGAACTATCTGATAAATCGTAGTAATAGATTTTTAAAAATATTACGTATATGTAGTTTTCTTTTCAGGTTTCTTCACAATCTAAGAAATCCTTTAGAAAAGAAGAAAGGACCGCTGATGCCTGAAGAGCTGACAAAGGCAGAAGACTTCCTACTGAAACAGCTGCAGGAGGAGGAATTTCATACTGAAATATCTGCCTTGAAAAGTGGCGGTAATGTATCGCATAAAAGTAAAATTTTTAATTTATCCCCATTTTTGGATGAAAATGGTTTAATAAGGGTAGGGGGGAGACTGCAAAATTCGCAGTTATCTTATTCGATTAAGCATCCTTATGTACTTCCTTCAAAAAATAAATTAACGGAATTAATTGTAAAATATTATCATGAAAAATATTTTCATATTGGTCCCCAACATCTTCTGTTTCAGGTTAGGCAAAAATATTGGCCCATTCATGGGAGAAATCTTTGTAAAAAAATTGTGCACAGATGTTTAGTCTGTTTTAAAGCAAATCCGAAAGTATGTGTACAAAAAATGGGAAACTTGCCAAAACAAAGAATAACGCCAGATAAAACATTTAATTCAACTGGGGTAGATTTGTCTGGACCCTTTTTAATCAAAAATAAATATGGAAGGAAAGGTCCAGAAATCAAAATTTATGTTTGTATTTTCACTTGTCTAGTAACAAAGGCTATACATCTTGAACTTATCAGTGATTTAACTTCACAAGCTCTGATAGCTGCGTTAAAAAGATTTATTTCGAGAAGGGGCAAGTGTCATAAAATATTTTCGGATAATGGGACCAATATGGTAGGCGCCAACAGGGAACTAAATGCCTTGTATAAACTGGTAAGAGATAAGGAAGAATCCTTATTCAAATTTTTTGCAGAGGAAAAAATAGAATGGGTTTTTATTCCTCCAAGGAGTCCAAATTGGGGTGGTCTATGGGAAGCAAATATCAAAGCGTTTAAATACCATTTTAAACGGATAGCGGGTAATTCAAAATTTACATTTGAAGAAATGCTTACACTTGTTACTCAAGTGGAAGCGATCTTGAACTCGAGACCACTGACTCCGCTAACTTCAAGTATTGAAGATTTAGAGGTTTTAACTCCAGCCCATTTTCTTATTGGAAGGCCAATAACGGCTGTTGTTGAACCCTCTTTAATCAATATTGAGAAAAATCGCCTAAGTGCTTGGCAAAATATTACGAAGTCAGTTCAGGCAATCTGGAAAAGATGGAGTCTTTCTTACTTAAATAACTTACAACAGCGCAGAAAATGGATAATTGATAAAGAAAATTTAAAAATCGGAGACATGGTTTTAGTCAGGGAAGAAAATCTTCCACCATGCAAGTGGGTTTTAGGGCGTGTAATAAAGCTATATCCTGGTCAGGATAATAAAGTTAGATTGGTAGATATAAAAACTACCAAAGGGATTTACAAAAGATCCATCTCCAGATTGTGTGTGCTGCCTATCGAGGAGTAAAAATGAATATGAACATTTATTATATTAATTTACTGTATTATATATATTACTCTAAATTTGTTAGTTAATTATGAAAATTTCTGTTTATTATAATCAGTTAATCTTTTTTCTAATTCTATGTGTTGTGCGAAATATTGATATTATGTTACATTCATTTATTTGTTATTATTTTATCTATTCATGTTATGTGAAATTGTAAATTTGAAGTTTTGCAAAAAAAAAATATTGTAAGTTCTTGCATGACAACATAGCAAGGCCGGGCGGGATGTTGACGCATGCGCGCCACCCCGTCGCGGATCACCGGCAGAAGGCTATGAGAAGCCAAGTACAATGGACGTGGGCAAAGAACTTTAAATTTATTGACGCCCACAATTATTATTTTATGTTCTACCTATTATAAATCTTATTCTTCGTTGTAAATAGTGTAAATACTTGATGTATGTGATCGTACAAATTAAAAATATTAAAACAACGAAGATGGTCCGTCGAAAATTAGTTATTTGTAGTTAAGTTCCTACATTATCTCTTGACGTAACTTCTTGAAGTCGTTTTTTCATAATTCCTCATAAATTCTCGATGGGGTTTAGATCGGGTGAGTTTGAAGGCCATGGGAATACATTTCTTTCTTTGTTTTAGAGTCATTTAGTTGTCGATTTGGAAGTGTGGCAAGAAGCTGAATCTTGTTGAAACGTCATCACATAAATCCTCTGATGAAGGTTTCATGAAGTGTTCATGAGTTTCTTGATATACTTTTGAAATGACTTTTGTGTAAGCAATACACAGCCGACCTGGGGTTTTGTCTAGTCATATAGCCCCATACTATGACGGAGTTTACAAATTTATACTTTTAACATGACTTTTTTTTTTACTTTTTATAACTTTTTTTAACATGAAAATTTAAAATTTCTTCTATTTTAATTATGTTCGTAAATTCCGGTGCAGTGTAATTTAAATGATCCAAATTACCTTGCGCAGCAAAGGGTTAAAATACTCCGGAATAAATTGAAATGTTGGGATCTATGCAACTTTTACGAGTTTTTGTTGTCGATAATGTTTAATTATAAAGCGATTTATTTATTAAATTAAATATTATTTGAATTTAATAAGGTTTACTTACAGATGTTTCAAACCGAAAATTTCTCGAAAACGAACAATGCTAATTTTTTATTTTTCAAATATTTATGATCAGCTACGTCTCTAAAAGCCATTTTTAAAATTAGTTTAGTAATTTTTAAAATAAGTTAAGTAGTGAACGTTAAAGGGTTAATCTAAAACATTTACTAAAACCTCCTTTGAAAAAGGACAGATTTCTACACAAGCTTTGATAATGTCGAGGTTAATTTTGGAAGCTTAAACTGAAAGATACAAACTACTCTTCATATCAGCTTCAATACTGCCGGAATTCATATCGGCACAAACACGGAAAAAGTCCCACGATCGCTTTCTTACTTAGCTACTTATACACAATTAAAGCGATGACGTAGACGTATGTCATTTGCAAACGAGTAGCTTCGGCTAACGTATTAAGAGAATATTTTATTTTAAAATAAATTTTAAATAAACTATAAGCTTTTAAATATTTATTAACTTAAATTATAAAAGTAAATAGAAAATAAATTACTTAGATTTTAATAACCATCGGTTTTAATAATAATAATAATAATAATAATAATAATAATAATAAAGAAGGCTAGTTAAATAAAAGAGGAGGTGAAACTGAATAAAATATTGAGTGTAAAGAACATGCTAAAATTTTAAATACTTAAACCTAACAATAGTGCAAATATTTAATTATTTATCAGTATTTTAATATTAATTATAAATAATAAACTTAAATGCAATTAATAAAAATATAATTTAAAATTATTTGTAATAAACATATTGAATTACCCAACATTTTAATTTGTTTGTCTCCTTGAAAATGTTACTGGGGTCATTTATGACTCCATTCATACTCAGTGGGACAAATTAGAATAAAACTAAAAACTTTCTTATATGCTTAAATTGCTGTTCAATATCGTAAAGATTATTACTAAATAAACAGTGTCCATTATTTTTCAGAATTTTAAGTTAAGTACTCCACGTGTAGTAGTACGCCAAAAGAGCATTGGGGTCAAAAATGACCCCATGATAGTAGGAAGGTTGAAAAGTACGAAATAATAAAATATTAAAAAGAAATAAAAATTACCTCTGAAATGTAATAGATCCTCCATTTACCTAACTTTCTTTACAGCGTTTTATAGAACATCGAATCATCATCATTTACGATAAAATATGTTTTATATACAAAATATTCTAACATTTCAAGGAAAGTATAAATTTTAGAAATAATGTCAAAAATAAAAAATAAAGGTATCATCTGCGTGAGAACGCAGAGTTTACATTCAAAAACAAAGCAACAACAAATAAAAAAGTCGTGTTTTTTGTCAAATATAGCCATTTTAACGTACCTAAAAGATATAATTTTTAATTGGTTACAAAAGCGTTTTTTGCTGATATCAGTAACTCTAATTAAAACTTTCGAATACTCGATGGATACAGTTTTAAGTTGGGTACAGGCCTAAACCTCAGCTAAGTGTCAATGAATTCGTCTAGCCGTATTCACGTGGTACCCGGTTGAATAAATATGTTCTATATAACTCCACCCCTCCTATGCACACAGAGAAAATATTCTAGAATCATTTTGAGGTTCCCTGCTGTCTAAAATGTAAAGCTGAAGCTATTTTTTATTTTTCATGCAAAGCATTTTACAGACAAAAGCTTCATGGCACAGCCGCAGGCGTTTTTTACCCATACCTCTAAATCTAATCAAAATTATGAAATTTTCGATAGGTGTAATTTTAAATTGGGTACAGACCTAAATTTCTACTAGGTGTCGCTGAATACTGTCCAGCCGTTCTCACGTGATACCTGGCCAAAAGTAGCATTACAGACATACAGACACAACGATCCACACAGAGAGAGAGAAAAAAATTTTTGAAGTCCTTTTTGGTTTCACGTTGTGTGAAACGTGAAAATATTGCAAAATCTTTTGATTCTGAGAAATTTATTTATCTAATTTACTTGTCTGATTTTATTAAGAGTATTTCTAAAATATTTAAATCAACTGACACTTTTACACATTCAATTTAAACCTTCTGGCTAATTTTTATTTCCTAAGGTGAAAGAAATTTGACTATTAACAACACATTTTAGTCTCAAGCCTCTAAGCTGATGCGGAAATCAACACTGTCATGAAACTTTCCGCCGTATGACACTAATCTAGAAGAAATATTCCTGTTTCTGAAAATATACTACTTCCTTAGGAAAGCTTTAAACATTCATCCTCTCCGCGTCAGCTAAATAAAGATAAGTTTCTTTCCGCAGCAAAACATTATTTTAATTCTATTCACTTTGACCTTGGAACACAGCCCTGTTTTCTGTCATAAACAGACAGCATTAAGTTGTCTTCTTAAATGCCATAAGATTTATGATGTAGGAAATATACAGTTTTTAGGAAAAAGAAATCATTTCTGATATATTTGTTTATGTTAGAAATGCAGTTTTTGAAAGAATGATAATATCAACAATAGTAAAATTTTACGTAACGTGACGTAGTATATTAAACATAAAACTTTTTCGTTGCGGGAAAATTTCATATCAGTTTGATTTTTCATATATCAGAAATAGATTGTACCAGAGTTGTGTTTTGGCATATGCGAATAGAGCTCGGGTAAATCCGCTTTCTGTAAAGAAAATCTGATGTTGTTAGATGAAAAAATTTTAAATATAAATATGCATAATTATTCATATATTCATTTTACATCTAAATATTCATTTTACATCATTTTACATAAATATTAAAATCCATATTAAAAGTATGGTTATAAACATTTTTCATACAGGCAATGATATGAGGATATACAATAAAAGACTATATATATAAATTGAATAATTTAATTTTATTATAATGCTCAGCAATCAAAAGATATATGAAAATACCAACATTACAAAATTAAAAGAGATTGTTGTTCATTTTAAATGATTTCACAGATTTTTTATTATTTAATTACAATACCAATTAATAGTTAAATCATTTAAAATTACTCACGCAGAAGTTTTTTTTTTCCCCCCCTAATGGCACGTCACTTTTTTGCGACTTAGCATAGGCCGGGGGGTCGCCGAAATTGATGACTATTTGTGAAGGAGCACCCAATGGGCGGTCATCGCTACCCCTAACAGGGACAACACATCCATGCCTTCTCCGGGATTCGAACCAAGGCCCAACCATGTAGGAGTCAGGGACGCTAACCACTACACCGTCTGGGCGGCGATTTACGCAGAAGTGAACTTCTATAAGCCTATCGATGAGAGAAATGTTTGCATATTCCATTAAAGTTATCATACTTAAGCCATCAACGTTATGAAAAAGGTAATCGGAAAGAAATGCAAGTTTCCTGACGTGCGCACATTTCTATTTTTCAGCATTTATTATTCCAATTCTCATTTCAAGAATTCCTTTTTTGATTTGATATTTTTTAATCCTTTTCTTATTTCCGACTAAAATGCACAAATATTTAAATGTATTTTGTTTATTATTAACAATTTTTTTCAGAAATTATAAAATCTTGTTTGTACTACTTAAATGTATATATAATTACATATATACATATTTTGGCCTAATTCGGCATTACCATTAATTTAAATATATATATATATATATTTCATTTTGGATTTCAGATTCGGATTTATTTATGGTTAAAGCGTGTCGTGCCCACATATGATTTGAAGAAAATCTATTAGTTTCGGGTTAAATTAGAAAAAGATATGTTCGGATCTAGTTATTAACAATCTATTCTGAACTCTATTTAACATTGTGAAATGTAGTCAGTGAAAATTATTAAAACAATTGAGAATTTTACAATTTTTCTTTTTTTTTTTTTCTTTTTCTTTCTTTCTTTTCTTTTCTTTTTTTTTTTTTTTATGTCTGCAATAATTGAAGAAAAAAAATTCGCTTGTTGATATTATGTAGTTTTTACATCTTAAGAATAGATTTTTTAATACTTTACAACAAATTTTCAAAGCTTTTATGACTTCGGTTTCAATATCTGTCTGTCGAGTTTTAATTTCCATAAATATTTTTAGAATTCCATTAAAAATAAAAACGGGTATTACCAAGCACTTCTTAGGAATTGCTGGGGATTTGAAACCAGTATTTATCTCAATGTCAAATGTTTCAAAATTGTTCGAATCCAAATGCCGTTAAAACTTTGATTTTGTTAAATTCAAATATTAACCGTGGATGGAGTGGAATTAAATGCTTTCTAGAATCCACTTCTAAAAGTACTGCTTCTTCATTATTCCTCCATAACTATAGAGACAAGAGAGTTAGTAATTAATATGCAAATAATCTCTAGGAATTGTGTTTTAAATTAAATTTTCAAAAGGATGTAGAGGATGAAAAGCATTCTAAAATCCTTATTTCGTTTAGATTTCCAAATAAAAATTCTAGCAATGAACATGAATTATGATGTACTGCTTATTATTATGCCCTGCACTATCGCTATGCTGAATGTGAATAAGCTTATAAAAGGAGCGAATGAATATGTGAATATTATAATATAAGCCACATGTTATTTTATAATATTCTCTCAAGATGTATGGAGCTTAAAAATAAATATGGAGGTACTTATTAATATATATTATAGTTGATTCTAAAAATTAATTTCAATAATCTTCTAATTTAATACGCGTGAAATAAGCAGAAGAACTTTCTAAAAATCGTAGTTTACAAGCTAACGAAGCTAAAAATTAAAAATTAAATAAAATAAAGTAAAATATAGGTAGGTTATTTTTTAGGTACAATTACATCTCATATTTAGAATATAGAGATATATATAGACTTCTCATCATATATTATCATCTCATATTTAGATATTTAGAAACCACGTGTCATTGTAAAAAACCACTAATTTGATGAAAGTTACACTTTAAAACACGTACAAATTATTCTTTTAAAAACACAAATTTAATTAAAATCATTTAAAATTACAAAAATTCATGTCGTCAAAGCTTTTCACCCTGCTTATCATGACATCATCAGGACAATTTCAAGCCATGTTTGATTACAAGTGCAGCAACTGTTCAATTATATACCAATAAAAACATATGGCAGTTCAGTTAAGTTTGATAAAACAGTCGAAAATGAAATAGTCGAACTAAGTTCAGAAATTTACTTGAGCTTTACTGGGTTACCATGGAGCCACTTACAGTCTGCAAGTAACGAAACTTGTATTTAGTTGGAGTTTTACAGGAAACATGTAGTAACTTGGAAACTGCAATGGTTGAGGCGCTTTTAAGGAAAATTCATTGGGTAGAGTTGGAGAGGCATACTAGCAGTAACAGGGCAGATGACAGATGACAAGCAGTCAGCTTGGAGTTACAATTCTGAAGTTAGTTGGTGTTTTTTTGGAGGGGGGGGGGTGACCTGGAGCCACATTGAGACCTTGAATTGAATGACTGTAGAATTTTCTTAGAGCATTTGCATTAGAAATCGGAGAGGCTAAACTAGCAGTAACGGGAATTCAGGACTGGTTAAATTAAGGCCTAATTTTTTAGGCCTAAATATTTCCTTATAAATACTGTTTAAAAATTCAAACGAAAGAGATAATCTAAAAGTTTAGAAACAAAAGCTCAAAAAGAAATTCTTATGAATGTAAGATTTAAGCCATAAATAGTTCGTCTATTTATTTTAAAAATGAAAAGAAGTGCAGTTTATATAATTGGCAAAAACATCATTTGAAATGTCTTAAAAGTTTTAGAAAAATATGAGATATAACTGTAAAATGTAATACTAACCGCAAAATAATCAGAATGAGTTCTCCAATTTATTTGATAGTATAAATTCTGTTTGGAGAATATAACCTAATGTTTAATTGCACAATTCAATTGCGATACATAAATGTAAAGTAGGGGATATTTTAAATCTGTAAAAATTAAAAAACAGTGAGTTGTGAAAAAATAAATAATTAATTTTTATGTTGCATGCAGCTATTTTATCAACTAAGCCAAACAAAATATGTTTGTGCGTAATATGTACGTATGCATAATGTGAAAATATTAAAATAAGTGTATAATATATTAAAATGTATATGTAAACCGACGTTATAGAATTCTTCTTAAAAATTAATTAATAATGGCAGAAGCTAGTGACATTACCACTGCCGTTAGGCGTAGCTTGCAAAGCGACTGAACACTAGCGATCATTACATACACACACACATATGTATATATATATCGCAAATTAAAAGTAGTATCAAAGCTTAAAAGCTATCCTGTTAAAAAAACTTAAAAAAAAATATCTCTAATAATAAAAGGAAAGGTTTGTCTGTATGTATGTCTGTTCTTCTGTACGTTCAGCCCCTACTGTACGTAGATGTGCAAAAATTGGCATACGGTAGCTCAGGAGTCTTCCCGAGGGGATAGTGAAAACACAATTTAAAAATTTTTATTAGTTGCAGAGATATTAATTAAAACGTCAATCTATGTCAATTAACAAATGAGTCAATTCTGAGTTTAAGCATCATTAAATATACAAATAAATTAGAAATATCGGTCCAATCATTAAAAATTCGGTGCCAAATGAAATTGGCGATTTTTTTTTAATCCAGGGGCGCAAACAGCATTTCGACATGGCAATTAAATTTTTTTAAATTAACTAAAGTATGAAATTTAGGTGGAACACTTCACTATTTCATTTATCATTCTTCAGTGCCAGACATATTGGCTGACTATTCTTCTGGTCTGGAATAATTGCTTTTCGACCACATGACAAGGTACTCGTAATAAAAAAAGCAGTTTTTGAATTTTTTCAGTTTTAAATCGATTTAAGCAGAAATTGATAATCGCCCGTCTTTACTCCTCAGTCTGCAGTTAAAAAAAATCTAAGGTATACTTTTAAAAATAAAATTAGACAGATTATATTTATTTAAATTCATTTTTCTTTCTTTTGTTTATGTAAAGAGACAAAATTTATTTTTAACAAAATAATAATGCTTTTTTTTTCTATTTTTCTTTTCTGAACTGGGCTATAAAAAAGCAGTTTTGGAATTTCTTAAATTTTAGGCGGATTTCAACAGAAATCGCTAATAGCCCTTGATAGATTAGTCATTTTGAGTCTAAAATGCATCAAAGATATTCATTATAAAAAAATTCACTTTACAACACGTATAAAATTGTACATTTAATTAAAATTATCAATTAAAATTACAACTTGTCAAGGATTTTCGCCCTGACCATCAGGACAAAGCCATTTGAATTACATATACAAAAAAGATTCATACATATACATACATTCATATATAAATGAATGTATGTGTATCAATATGAATATCAAAATGTATGTGTATCAAAATGAATGTATGTGTATGAGTATGTGCATTATATATATGATGCCCTGATAGTCAGGGCGGAAGACCTTGACAAGCTGTAATTTTAATTGATAATTTTAATTAGATGTACCATTTTATACGTGTTGTACAGTGAAGTTTTTTATAAAGTTTGTGGTTTTTCTACAATGGCGCGTGTGTTATGATATCTCTATGTGAGATAAGATTTTATATAAAAGATATTCATTATTATACATAATACACCATTCGAAAGATATTTTAAATAAAGATATTCATTATACATTTAAATAAAGATATTCATAATACATCATTCCAAAGATATCATAAAATACTTTTATTGCGGACTATTAAAGTAATATAAGCTGTTCAAATTCCGTACGAAACTTTCGGAGAAAACTACAGAAAACCCAGAACTTTTTTCTTCTTTTATATTTTACAGAGTTTCGAATTCCGATTTCCGCTCACATTTCGTACTAAGGATTTTTAACGGTATATAGCCCGGAATTACGCAAGTTTCGGAGAAAACCACGGTTAAATCACACACAAATATTTTTATAAAAATGTTTATATTACCTTTGTATCTCAGCTTCTAATTAACATAATTTCGTAAATAATATATAATTTTAAAGCTTATTTGATTTGAAATTAAAGAGTAGAGATTGTAAATCTCTGTAGCCAGATAGCACTTTTAATATTTTAAAATTTCAATACCTCCAATTATAATTATGATTAAATTATGTTGCATCATTTGAAACATATGTTATTGCGGACTTTTAAACTGATATAAGCTGTTAAATTCCGTACGAGAGTTGCAGAGAAAAACACGGAAAAACCAGAAAACCTTTATTCCAATATCTCAATTTAAATTATGATTAAATTACTTATAATACATCATTTGAAATATGTTTTAAAGTAATTTTATTGCAAACTTTTAAACTGATGTAAGCCGTTAAATTCAGTACGGAAGTTTCAAAGAAAACTACAGAAAAATCTGAACACCTTTATTCTTTTTTATTTTGCACAGTTTCAAACTCTGATACTCTGCTCACATTTCATATTAAGGATTTTTAACACTATTTAGCCCGTAATTACGCAAGTTTCGGAAAAATCCGCGGAGAAGTCCGTCACAAATCTTTCTACAGCAATGTTTATATTACTTTTGTATCTAAGCTTCTAATTAACATAATTTCATCTATATATATAAAAGAGCAGAGTCTGTCTGTGTGTGTGTGTGTGTGTGTGTGTTCGCTATAGAATCCTAGGCCGTTTCACCGAGCAGGACCAAATTTGGCACGGTTAATGTTTACGACCCGAGAAAGACAACGCCGCAAGCGATTTTACAAAATTCGCCCCCCAAGGAGGGAAGGGGGGGGGGGCAAAACGTAATTTCACAAAATCCTCCATATCTCAAACAAAAAAACAGATATCCGTAAAATTTTTGCTTTTAAATATAGCTAATACAAATGTCTAAAAATCGGTTTCTGGAATTTTTGAAATTCGGTCCCCAAGGGGGGCGGGGGGGGGGGGCAAAACGTGATTTCACATGCGTATGGGGCAAAAACAAATTGAAATACAGTTAGGCCGTACAAAATTGGTACAGATAGGTTTGAGAGGCCTGCAGGTCGAATGGGGATATTTTCGATTGTGTAAAGTTATTAGGAGGGGCGAGTAGGGGGGGAAGGGAGGGGGGGGGGGCAAAAAAATAAAAATAGTGTCAGATCGTTCAAAATTGGTACATAGAGGTTTTCGATACTTACAAATCGATTGCGGATATTTTTGAATTTGTAAAATTATTAAGAGGGGCGGGTAAGGGGGTGGGGCAGTAAGGGGGGGCTATGGGGCAAAAAGAAATAGAAATACAGTTAGGCCGTTCAAAATTGGTACAGATAGGTTTAAGAGGCCTGCAAGTCAAATGGGGATATTTTCGATTGTGTAAAGTTATTAGGAGGGGCGAGAAGGGGAGAGGGGAGGGGGGGGGGGGCAAAAAAATAAAAATAGTGTCAGATCGTTGAAAATTGGTACATAGAGGTTTTCGATACTTACAAATCGATTGCGGATGATTTTGAATTTGTAAAATTATTAGGAGGGCGGGTAGGGGGGTGGGGCGGTAAGGGGGGGCTATGGGGCAAAAACAAATAGAAATACAGTTAAGCCGTTCAAAATTGGTACAGATAGGTTTAAGAGGCCTGCAAGTCGAATGGGGATATTTTCGATTGTGTAAAGTTATTAGGAGGGGCGAGAAGGGGAGAGGGGAGGGGGGGGGCAAAAAATAAAAATAGTGTCAGATCGTTCAAAATTGGTACATAGAGGTTTTCGATACTTACAAATCGATTGCGGATATTTTTGAATTTGTAAAATTATTAGGAGGGGCGGGTAAGGGGTTGGGGCAGTAAGGGGGGCTATGGGGCAAAAACAAATAGAAATACAGTTAGGCCGTTCAAAATTGGTACAGATAGGTTTAAGAGGCCTGCAAGTCAAATGGGGATATTTTCGATTGTGTAAAGTTATTAGGAGGGGCGAGAAGGGGAGAGGGGAGGGGGGGGGCAAAAAAATAAAAATAGTGTCACATCGTTGAAAATTGGTACATAGAGGTTTCCGATACTTACAAATCGATTGCGGATGATTTTGAATTTGTAAAATTATTAGGAGGGGCGGGTAGGGGGGTGGGGCGGTAAGGGGGGCTATGGGGCAAAAACAAATAGAAATACAGTTAGGCCGTTCAAAATTGGTACAGATAGGTTTAAGAGGCCTGCAAGTCGAATGGGGATATTTTCGATTGTGTAAAGTTATTAGGAGGGGCGAGTAGGGGGGAGGGGAGGGGGGGGGGGCAAAAAAATAAAAATAGTGTCAGATCGTTCAAAATTGGTACATAGAGGTTTTCGATACTTACAAATCGATTGCGGATGATTTTGAATTTGTAAAATTATTAGGAGGGGCGGGTAGGGGGTGGGGCGGTAAGGGGAGCTATGGGGCAAAAACAAATAGAAATACAGCTAGGCCATTCAAAATTGATACAGATAGGTTGAAGAGGCCTGCATGTCGAATGGGGATATTTTCGAAAGTGTGAAGTTATTAGGAGGGGCGAGAAGGGGGAGGGGAGAGGGGGGACAAAAAAATAAAAATACAGTTAGATCGTTCAAAATTGGTATATAGAGGTTTTCGATACTTACAAATCGATTGCGGATATATTCGAATTTGTAAAATTATGAGGGCGCTCATATATATATGCGCGTGCGCATCGCGCACGGGACTACGCTGCTGAAGGCAGTGGGGACCCGGTGCGACATTTTTCCCGATCAGAGTTTTTTTTTCTTTTTTTTTTCACATGATAAAAAATTCATTAATTATAATTATTCATTTAAAAATGGTTACCAGCGAAGCGGTCGTAGCCTGCTAGTAAGTAATATATCATTTTAAAAGTTATTTTAATTGGAATTGAAAAGTACATGTTGCAAATCTCTGTCTCTAGACGGCGCTTTGATATTTTAATAACTCAATATCTCCATTTCTGATTATGATTAAATTGTTTATCGGGAGTAGATTAAGAAATCGTAGGCCCAAGGAGTTGCCACTATCAGAATTTTCAAAGGTGCTTTACAGGATGAGTGAACAGGCTGTTTCAAATCAAGAAACGTAAAGGGGCGCCGTAGTCGCCACTGAGCAGAAATTTGCTACAGTTAAAATTTTCAAAGCTATTTGCACTATGAGTGAGCAAGCTGTTGTAAGTCCTAAAACGGAGATAAGACGCCGCTGCGTCTTGACTTTGCTACGGTCAGAATTTCCAAAGATCATAACACGGTGAGCGAATGGGTTGTTTCAAATACTGAAACGGAAAGAGGGCGCCGCAGGCGCTTCGAAGGGGAGATTTATTACAGTTAAAATTTTCAACAATGCTACTTGTACTACATGTCAATAAACTTTTTGAGGATCGTGAACCAGCTGGTCGCTGACGGTGGCTAGTTTATAAATAAATAAATGCTTACTTATAGACCTTTAATTTTCTGTATTTTTATTATATTATTATACAAAGAGATAGAGAAACAAACAAACAAATTAAAAAAAAAAAAAAAAATCTAAATTATGTATAATAATGCAGATTATCGCCTTGTTAATATTACATACCATAAAAACTGAAATATTACATTATGCTTTATATTAAATTTTGATGTATAAGTTTTTAAAATTTAAAAACTTTTAATATAATAATAATTTTTAAATTAATTAAATAGATCAATAAATCAAACAATGAATCAGAAACTCATTCGCCTTGAATTCACTAAATTAACCCTTTCTGTACTACTCAACTATCCAGAAAAGAGGAAATAAAAAAATAGAGGAACTTTTTACTTAACCTATTATTTTTTAAGACTTCATTTTATGAGATTATCCAAATTATTATAATAAATCTTGGTACAGGAAATTACAATAGAAAATATGTTTTTCAAGAAAAGCATGGCAGAATTTCGATTAAAAGCAGTACCCAGGAATATATGCAGATTAAAAGCGCTATATATATATATATATATATATATATATACAGGGCGCAAAATAATTTCCGCTCGCCAGCTCGCCATTGGCGAGTGGAAATTTTACTGTGGCGAGTAAAATTTCGGTCTAGATGTAGATAGTTTTCTTACAGTATACGGTGCTACCATATATATATATATATATCGATTTAAAACGTAAAATCATGCTACCTTAGGTAAGGTAACCGGACATGCTCTTTTTAAGAGGACAGTCTTCTTTTTGAACGCTCTGCCCTCGTAAATGAAAAAAAAATTACAGGACTATAAAGTCCTCTTTTTTATGTTTTTCGTCTTCTGTCCTCTTTTTCAAATGAAAAGGATTTAGTGCTTAAATAAAAAAAAAATCGCAAAACTGACAAGTTCATTCAGCTGTTGGCTGTTTCGAACGGTGAACTGTAACTTTTTTGTACGTTAGGTTCGCAAAAGAACAACTCTCTAATAAACTTGCCAAAGCATATTATGGTTTATGCCTATTCATATTCTTCGATTCACAAAGAAATAAAAGTATTCCCTATACTTGTACGGTTCTTTGATCCAGAACACGGAATCACTGTTGAAATTATCATGAAATCGTTAAGAAGGTTGTGCTGCGGTTGATAAGCGGTGTGTTGACGTGTGTTCTCACTTTTGCATGAATATTCCTCATAAAAATAAGCCCACCAGTGACCTGGAGATTCTGTTATCGAAGCTGGTATACGTGAAGTGCTGGTTGGATACCCGGTTGCGCTCATTGGCTTAGCGGTTAGAAGTTTTCTGTGGTTTTCTCTGAAACTAGCCAACATATGGGTTAGGAACTATTAGAAAGACCCCACGGAGAACTCCCCCTACTCAGGCCTAGAGCCCTAGTACAGACAATTGGCCTTAATGATAACACTACCACCACCTCACAAAAATATGCAAAAGTTAATTGAATTCATTTTATGTTCTCCTGGCAAAAACGCTACCACAAAGCGACGGTTTTCTCCAATGAACAAAATATAGACATGTGAAAATATCTCCTTTATATACCTACTTTAGAAACTTATTAACTGCTAAGAATAATTTAGATTATACTTGTGAAAACTTTTATAAAATGTTGATAAAGAATGACTGTTCGTTAAAACAAATCGTTTTATCTGCCGAATATTAATTTTTTTTTTTCATTACCCAATTTTATTTTTTATTTTATGATTAGGATTTAATAATAAAAATATCTACTAACTTTTTTTATGTAACTGCATGAAAGTACAACAACCCACCCCCCCCAAAAAAAAAAAAAAAAAAAAAAAGTTTTTGTCTATAGCAAAAATTAATAATTAAAAAAAAATCTATATTGTCCAGTGACACCTATAAAAATAAGTGATTTTCGTTCTCGTATCCATATATTATTAATTTAAATTAAGATGTACTGATCCAAATTAATCATTTGAGATTAAAATGTTTCCACCAATTGTGCAAAGTGGCTTTTGAATAGGTTTTTAGAATCATTTTCATTCAATTTCTTGTCCTCTAAAATGACCTTTTTTTTTCAAAATTGAATGCCTTCTATTTTCTTATAAAATAAAAGACATTGCGTAATTTCTCCTCTTTTTCCAATAAAAAATTATGGTCACCTTATACGTAAAAATTAGAATAAGATAATCATATTTTGTGGCGAGTAACTTTTTATTTCAGCGAGTGTAATCTAAGTTGAAATTTCGAGCCCTGATATATATATATATATAAATTTAATAAAATGTATTAACAATAAATTAATACTTATATATGTAATGTTATATATACTATTATTACATATTAATAAATTAATATTTATAAAAAATTAATAAAATGTATTTTTCGGATATACCTGAAATAAATAGATGTAATTTTCTTTAATGTTTAATGTTTAATCTTTAATGTTTAACATTTGAAATTTTTTATAATCATAAGTTATGTTTTTTGAACGATTTTGTCACCACTCTTCAGTAGATCTAATTAAGTTAATAATGGGAATTTCAAAAAACATAGATTAAGAGTTTGATATATTTAAGAGTGTTTAATTCGTGTTTTCTTTAGTGTAGATAAAAACTAGAAAAAAAAAATCACACTTAAGTTTTTTTTTTTTTTTTTTTTTAATATATTTATTATATATTAGGAATATAAACAAGTTTCCGCGGTTTTCTATCAATAATTAGGAATTTATTGTGAAAGAATGCTACATTGCATTTTACTTAAAGTAATGGCAATCGCTAGCCACTACTTTTTCGCATATTTCTGGCAGCATTCGGATACCACGTCGGAAGAACTCTTCATCTTTTGAGGCTGTCCATGAATCGACTCAATTTTTGAAATCACCTCATGATGTAAAGCGTAGCTCAGACAGATCATTTGCCATCGACCGGAACCAGTAATAATCAGAAGGGGCAATGTCTGGTGGATACAGCGGGTGGGGTACGACTGCGCGCTTAAGTGTTTCCAAATCGGTTTTAATCGACGCCGCAGCATGCGGACTTGGCTTCAGTTCATGTGGAACCCAATTTCCTTGTTTTTGAATCATTCCCAATAATTTTAAACGATGTGAAATTGCTTGTTGAGTCACTTCTAATATGCGTGCAAGTTCTTTTTGCATTTGGGACAAATCTTCCTCCAATAATACTTTCAATTATGTGTCTTCGTACACTTTCGGCCTTCCACTGCATTCTTTGTCTTCCACATCAAACTCGCCATTTTTAAACTTTTGAAATCACTCCCGACAACTTCCCTCACATAAAGCAGCCTTACCATATGCTTCTACAAGGAATCGATGCGCCTCAGTTGCAGATTTCTTTAAATTAAAGAAGTAAATCAAAAGTTTCCGCAAATGTCATTTATTCGGCAAAAAACTTCACATTTTTGCACGAAAAAAAAAAAAAGAAATATACAGGGTGTTTATAAAGTCCCGGACCCATTTTGATGTTTAATAACTCATAAAATAATAAAGATAGATTAAAATTAATAACATAAATGGTTAGATAGACTCAAAAAGTTTCATGACCCTTGTCAATGAACTTCCACGTGTGCCCCCTTCGTCGTACGGAGAATATCAAGTCGATAGTCAATTTCACGCCAGGTAGCGGCAAGCATGTCGGCATCCACAGAGGCTATTGCGGTTGTAATTCTGACTTTTAGGTAATTATTCGACTGCTGCTCGAATAAAACATCACATACAAAAGTACTACATAGAACAAACACATCAAAAGTAAACATAACATTACAATAGTTGCCAAAAACAAAAGAGAGAAAAATGCAATTAATAAGCAGACGATATTTAGAAAAGTACAGATATTTAGACTGGAAAATGAAATTATCTGAAATTAACCACGCGCACAGACGATATTTACAAAAGTAAAGATATTCAAACCTGAAAAGAAAATATGAGTTATTCCATAAATAAATACCATAAGTTTGTTTGTATCTTCATTATTTTATGAGTTATTAAACATCAAAATGGGTCCGGGACTTTATAAACACCCTGTATATATATATATATATATATATATATATATATATGATGCTGATACGGAGTCACTAATACTTCAAGGTTATGTTGTTACCAAATGACGAAACTTACGATATTACGTTTTACATCTGACAACTTCAACATAACATTCTGGTTCTGCCATCTTTGGCCAAACGACGGAAATTTATTTGTACTCCTAATATATACAGATTTACATTTTTATGATAATCTGCAGTAGTCTGAAAACATTTATGTCTCTAAATAACCTTCAATTTTTCATTTGAATGAAATTAAAATTTTCAAAGAGAAAAAATTGCATGTATATTTCATTTATATCTTTATGTAACAATATTCAGATGCATGTAAAAAATAAAATAAATAAATAACAATGTAATGATAAATAATCAAAAAGTCAATTTTATTTTCCAAGAGCCAAATAGAATAAAGCATTTCTAAAAATATGATTTAGTGCAAAAAAAAAAAAAATAATAATAATTTTTTCGATTATAAGATAAATTTTCAATTTCTCTGAATAGATATTCAATTTATGTGCTGAATAAGAAATTCAAACTCTATGAATATTCTGAATTTTATAAAATATTCTTGTGGTGTTTCATTTCCTTACATTTGAAAACAATATAAATTTCAATCCGAATACAGATACAAAAATAATATCCTTAAAAATTGTTTTCATGCAATACATGTAAAAATATATATTCTTTTGGAATAATATAAATAATTCCGTTTAAAAAAAAAAAAAAAAAAAAAACTTAGTTTATTTGTTGAATATTTTAGCTCTAAAATAAAATGTATAAGTTTCAAGAATCAATTTTAAGAAAATACGAATTAATAAAACAGCTGCCAATTGTCTCAATGGGAAATATATATATATAGGGTAAGTGCACAAGTGATTGATACTTTTAGAGCAATCTCTGATGTTTTTATTGTTCTAGTGATCAGAAAATATTTTTAGAAATCTTAAGTTAGTACATATAGCATGAAAGACATTCAGAACCACATATATGTTAAAATATATACATTTGATAACAATTATTATTATTATTATTATTATTTATGAATTTTTATTTGACACCCACTCAATGTTCCAGTAATTGACACTGCCAGTTTTTCATTTTATTAGTAATTGGCACCATATGTTCCAGTGTTTGACACTGCTAGTTATTCACATTACCAGTTATTAGCACCCTATGCTCCTATAGTTGACATAAAATTTTTAAATTCTTATACGAAAAATATATGATTTTATTATTTTTCGTATTTATTGATTATTTCGGGACAGATGTCAATTACTGGAGCATGACAATTACTGGAGCACCTACCCTATATATATATATATATATATATATATATATATATAATATAATATAATATAATAAGTAATTTTATAAACAATTTTCCCCATAGAATAAAATGAGATTTGGCTGTCAGCGATCAACAGGTATCGTCACCTTAATGGCTCATAATCCAATTTTAGTGTATAAAAATGAAATTTCTTTTTAACATATTCCACAATATGAAGCTTATTTTTTGTACAGGAAGTTATTTTTATTTGAAATTATTTTATCAAAGATTTAATGTAATGATAATGGGATAAATGGCTGAGTGGTATGGTATACATTAATTCTGTTTTAAATTTTATGCAAATATATGTAAGTTTTTTTTTTTTTTTTTTTTTTTTTTTTTACACCAAAGAAATTATTCAAGAGTCAATCTATAGTGGAATGGGATGTCTAGACGCTGTTAATGGGGATGTCACATGTCTTACCCAGGACTAGTTTGCCCACACAAGCAGTTTTACAATTGACAATACAAAGAAAAATCACGAAATATCATTTACCATTGCGAAATGAATTTCTATTAAATACTTAAAAGGTAAATCGAAGTTTTATGCAGACTTTGATATCTATCTCAAAACCTTCTGCATTAGCATATCGAGTTTTGAAAACCATTAAAAACAAAGATTGTATGATTAGTCTAGTGTAACTGATGATAATGACAATTTCTTTACTGATTGCAGATGCAGCATACAACTTACACTTTCGGATGAAGTAAAATGTGCATAAAGGCAGAAAAGAAAGATCAAGAATGTTTTGTTCCTCAACAACAAGCTGTACGTTCTGCTGCAGATTTAACTGAAAATACTTAAAAAATACTTAACCATAAACACAACGTTTAATGAAGAATACAAACTTTCCCATCAAGCACTATAAACTTCAAAAACTCTGAAAAGCTCTTATTAAGACTTCACTTTTCTTTATTGTGTTATACTTTTGAATATTTTTGTAGACATGGCATCTTTGTCTTGGCATCACTGAAAATTTCATATAAAAGCTTATATTTCTATTTAATATTTATAAATTGAACTATATTAGATTTGTTCAGTAAAATATACATTCAGGCAACAATTCTTATGGATTTTGATACATTTTTTTTTTTTTTTTTTGCAGATTTAAAATCTATAAATTGAGTTTTTTCAGTTTTCATTCTTTCATGAATTCATAATCTTTAAAATGTTAAAACGTCTACAGATATTTAAGAAAAGACATAATCACTTTCTTGGATGTTTAATAAAACTTTAGGGATGGATTTTGCAATATCTTTAAAAGAAAAAAATATTAAAAATAATAATATAACAAAAGTCATTTTTTTTTACCAAACTTATAATAGACACGTATTTTTAAATTTATTTTTAACTAATTAATAAAACTAATTAATAAATTTCAAAATACATCCCTAATTTTTTTTTAAATAGGTTCTAATAAACATCCAGAAAAAATACTCAATCTTTTCTTAAGTATATGTAGAAGTTTTAGAATTTTGAAGATTATGAATATATTAAAAAATACAAACTAAGTGAACGCAATTTAAAGATTTCATATCAGTAAAAAATATATCGAAAACCATAAGAATTTTTGCCTAAATATATATTTTATTGCGCAAATCTAATATAGCTCAATTTATAAATGTCAAACAGAAATATGAGTTTTTATATGAAATCGTCTGTGGCGCCAAGTCAAAGATGTAATGTCCCATAAAAATGAAATTTTAGGTCAATAGAAAGCAAGGCCAAGGAAGAATTAATTAACAAGGGAAGGGGAACACAGATATATTTTATATTTAATTGATTTCAGGATTTAGACTAATTAAGATATGATTCAGCAATATAAAGTTGTATTTTAAAGATAAGACACCAAATCGTAGAAGAATCCTTTACTATCTTATTATTAATGATAGTTTTACAGCAAAATTTGATTTAATCTGACACCAAAATTTTAAAAGTGCACATTGTTTTCTCTTGTACTAATTAATATTTAATTTTTCTGAAATTAAATTTTTTCATGCTTTGCATAAAATTTGTATTATAGCTTAGTATTATATTCATATTGCATGTAAAAAATATTGATCCATTTTTTACTATTCTTTACACTTCTACTACATATATATGAACATTTTGAAATATCATTTCTTTTAAATTCCTAACCTCCCTTAATTAATAACATTATTGTCATGTCACTGTAAACATTACTCAATATTACTGAATTTACATAATCATTAAATGTACAGTAATCTTTAAATTTGAATATTTTATTAGGCAAATTAATCATGCATGTTCTGTTAATTAAACCAATGTATCTTCCACTTCACTTAAAGATAAATAAGTAAAATAGCGTACCTGTGTCTTATAATGAATTATTTTTTTCAAAGACTTTCAATCGATAACTTCACTCATAAAAAATACAAACTATGGATCTGAGCTTTTATCGCTTTCAGGTGTGTGTGTGTGTGTGTGCTTGTGTTTGAATCAAATTCAAGAAACAAAATAATATTAAAAGAGATAATTGTACTTTTAGTTTCTTTTATTCCATTTAAACTCTTCAAATTGATAAAAGAAAATTAAAATTATTTTTATCACATAAATATTTAAAATTCATACCAATAGCATTAAAACTTTTATTATTATTTTATGCTTTTTAATTTTTCTATAAAATTATTTTAATCTTACTTTTTAAAAGATTTGAATTTGGAATTGCATAAAATCTCTTTCCCATTTTTATTATTTTATTGCAGCAATTTTCAATTCACTTTTATCTTTTCATTTAATTTTTCTATTACTTGTGTTTGAATACAAAAGATTTTCACCTCGATTTTAATATTACTTAATAAAGTATTGTTGATGAAATTATTTTACTTCAGTCATGAATTCTTGGTTGAAGCTTTGAAATACTGGTGTTGGAGGGTAATCAATAAAAATTCAAATAAACAGCATAAAATGCAAAAACGCACAAAAATAGGTTCGTATCAAATAATTGATAACCATCGCTTATTAGGCGACAGAAGCAGGTAGGCACCAGGGCAGTATGAAAAACTAGTATGTTGTGGCCACCACAAGACTTTCTTCTATATTTTCCTATACAAATTTACTCAGTAACAATATTTAAAAAAAAAAAAAAAAAAAAACGATTTTTTTTTTCCGTTTTTTTTTTTTTTTTTTTGTTAAAAGTAAAAAAAAAAAAAATCGATAACTTTGTTTTAAAATTATCACAGATTTATAGTTCAACCATTCGTTTTAAAGGTATTGACGAGACCTTTCGAAAGATACCCATCTTGAAAATTTACTCCCCTCGAGGGGGGACTTCCCCCCCCAGGGGGGGGTGACGAGGCTCTTACACATACAAAAAAAATTTCCCAGTTGACTATCTCTATTATAAATACTTCTTGTAAATATCCTAATGATTACTAAAAAATAATTATCTTTATGCACATTTATACAAAATTTTGTCCTACATCACCATGTTAAACATTTAGAAAAAGCGGGATGGCAACGTAACTTGTGGGACAATTTTTACCAAAAGTTGATAGACACTAATTTATGTCAAGGTGCAACTACGTACGAATTTGTATGAAATTCTGTGCAGTAGTTCCTGAGATACAGTTGCCACAAAATTTTGTCACACACACACACAGACAGACTGACAGACAGACAGACATTTTCTAAAAATGATCAAATCGTGTTCTACAGATCACAAAACGTGTAAATCCATCAAAAACCCGAGGTCGAAAATTTTTACGAATCCAATACTTTCTTCTATTGAATATAGAAGAAACTAATAACCGTAAAGAATTTCTTTCATTATGTTATTTTTTGTACTTTCTTATGGCATGTTCGAAATTTATCGTTCGAAATTCACCTTGGAGTCTGTCTTAAATTTCAGAGAGGAAGCTCTTTCTTCCCAAAACTTGTGTGTAATCATCCCTAAATGTAATCAGCATCAGCTTAGTTCAAAGTCCAACTAAATACCAAATTCGGTTGAATTTTGTTATGAGATATTCATTCATTGTGCATTCATTAATAGTGCCCACAAAATTTTCGATGCACACATGTAGAGAGACATTTTATAAAATTGTCAATGTGTTCATGACATCTGAAAACGTTCAAATACATGAAAACCAGGGGTTGAAAATTTTCAAGAATGTAATACTTTCTTCTCATATTCATAAACGAAAATTTACTTTTAAAAAACTAAAAAACACGATTTTATTGAAATGTGAACTAATAAGTAATTTAGAATTAAACAAAAACCATTTTTAAAAAATCTCCCCTGACTGGGCTCGAACGTTAGACCTTCAGGTTCGTAGCCCGGAGCTTTACCTCACAACCACAGCATTCACGTAGGAAAAATCTTTTTTTTGCAATATAGATTTTTTTGTTTGCTCCCAGAGCGGTTGCAAACATACATACAAACATACATACATGTGAAGCTAATAAAAGCGTGTTAATAAAAAATCAGTCTTCTTACGTGAATAGATCTTGAAAAGATACACCTACATACTAATTTTAGTAGACCTAGGTCACCACTTTCTATGGAAAAACATGATGACAAATATACACTCAGGCAATTTTATGGGTAGTAAAAATTACTGTCATTATGTCTATCATTTGAATGAGAGAAAGGATGGTTTATTCTCCACTAAGCGAACTATTTGACAGCTGCGGCGATTGGGCGAAAATTATAAGCCTGGTTTCCGAGCATACACTTAATTATTTCTTTATATGAATCTATGACAGTATAAATTACTGTTATTAGTTTTTGCAAAACTGTAAGCAAATGTAAGGCGAAGATATGATAGCAATTAAGGCAAAAGATAAACTGGTAATAATCTGATAGTAGTAAATACCTTTATGCATCGATGCACTTGTGAAAAGCCACCTATTCACGTGTTTAAAAGGGTGACTAATTTATCTAGTCGTCTGACTTTTTGAACCTAGATAAAAAGAAAATTCATCTATATTATATTTTGTTTTTAAAAAATTAAAAAGAATCTGAATTATGCGCATTAGTTTTAATCATGGAATCAAACCAACGTTTTTTAACTTTCTCTTGCCCGTATAATGATAGAGAAGGTTTCATTTATTTATTTATTTATTTATTTTATTTTATTTTATTTTATTTTACTTTATTTAATTATTTATTTATTGGTGTGGAATTTCCGTAATTAGGTTTTGCTATATTACACAATTTAAGATCCCCTGAATACGAAAATCAAGTTCTTAGCTGTTGGACTGTTATGTGTGTGCCTCTCTCTCTTTCTGTGTCTGTATGTCTGTTGTAAACATAATCCAGGAACAAATATTAGCGGAAAATCCAAATTCGGTATTTAAATCTTTATGATATGAAGATGCAATTTCAAATATTTTATTGAAATCGAACAAATGGTTAGTGTGCAGGAACGAAATTTCTTGTTGGCACAGTTTAACACCTTCAAACTGCCCCAAACAAAATTAAGTGAACATAAAGTAGGCGATCAAGTAATTATATATATATTTTAATTATTCTCTATTTTCTTGGAAAATACTAGACGAAATGGCCTTGAATTTCAGACATACAAAGTACATTCTTAAATTCAAATTTTCTAGTAGTAATTTAGTAATGAGTGGAATTACGGAACCAGCCACAAACAATTTAAACCATTGTAAAGTTTGTAATGTGAAAATGGAATTTTAAAAAATACTGATAAAATTATAGAAGCAAATTTTCCCATAGAATAACATGGGCCACGGTTATCGGCGAGATTATGTATTGTCTGCTCTTATTTTTGTTAAATCCGTTGATAGAGGACCCCCCCCCCCCCTACAGCATGAAAAAGACATACAGTTCAACCAGCATGTTTCTAGATTCAGCGGTTTAGATTCACTGTTGATAGATGAATGAGCGAGTCTGTGGTATTTCATATTTATAGATATCGGAAGATTTTTGAATGATATGAATAAATATTTTATTCCTCTGCATAGCAGATAAGAGATCTTTTTTAAGAGTGTTGCCATTTCAGGACTATTTTTTACAAATGAATTGTTCCACTAATAATAATTCACTTGTACCAAATGATTACTGTTCAAATTTTTAAAGCTTATGATTGCATATAGGAATTAAAAAGAGACATTATTATAAAAATGATCCATTAAAATATAATGACCACCGAAACGGGCAAATCGCACTAGTAGGAAATAAAAAATATTTATAAAAATTGCAAATTTTGAAATTAAATAACTCGGTATTTTGAATCAGGAAAAAATGCTTATATATATATATATGTTTTTTTAATCTTTTTCTTAAAAAAAAAAAAAAAAAAAAAAAAACATAACTATAGATTTTGGGACAATAAAAATTTTAGATTTTGTATTTTTTATAATTTTTTTGCAGCATGATATAGTTAATTATTTTATGTAAAGATTTGCTACAGTCTTTTCGGCGAACGGTTTAAAAAAAAAAAAAGACTCCCGTAATAATAATGATTGTATAGTACATTTTACAGATTTTGCTTTTGCCTGTGGCAATTTCTTCGAAAAAAAATTACGACATGTCTGAAAAATTTAAATCAAAGCTTTGGAATGTTTTAAATATACTTAAAGGGAGAGAGAAAATGTAATAACATTGTTACTGGTATAAGTTTTCGAAAAAAAAAAAAAAAAAAAAAACTGGTGTGACACGCACACAAGTGTAAAATGGCAAGTATTTATATGAACTAGTGGTCGAAACTCGGCCCCTCTTTTGCGAAGCAAGGCAAAACAAAGTTATTGCCTTGTCCTAAACGGAATTAAATTGCAACGCAGCTGCGACAATTGTTTGTCGATATGCATTCTAACTGAATCAGCAGAGTTTTACTTAATATATTTCTCTAAGTTTGGTACGCTGTGGATGTTGAGCCTTTCCTGAAATGAGAGGAAATTGCAACGTGGAAACGCTCCGTTTTGGGTGACACAGCCCAAAAGCTAATCGATACCATGTCAAACCAAGGTCCAACCAAATATCAAATTCGGTTAATTTAATTTCCATTGCTTCATAAAGTACAGTGTTTGAACTCAAAAACACAGATATTTTGCAAAAAATGGTCGGATTGAGTTTGGGAAATCTCAAAACGTGTAACTTCATCGAAAATCGAAAATCGAAAATTGTTATGAATCTTATACATTCTTCTAATATATGCAGAGGAAAGAATAATAAATCCACTTTTTTAAAAAATAAGTAGTCAATTTCAATTAACTGAAGTGCAAGAAAATCTCAAAACGTCTAAATTCATCGAAAACCAGAAATCAAAAGTTTTTCCATATCTTCTACTTGTTTCTTATACATGCAGAAGCTAGCAATAAATACACTTTTTAAAAAATAATAGCCGATTTCAGTTAATTGAAATGCAAGGAAATCTCAAAATAAGTAAATTCATTGAAAACCGGAAATCAAACGTTTTTCCAAATCTTATACTTTATTCTTAAATATGCAAAAGATATACGCAAGCGAAGTGCGACGTCACTGACCGTTGTTGGGGCCAAGTAAAAGATTTCCTATGTTCATCGATAATTGAATTTTTTGTAAAAAATTATTAAAAATATAGGAAAAACTATTTACTGATTTTAATTCCCATATTTGGGTATAATTACAAAATAGTTATCGTGCACATGCGTTAGATTAAGTTGTTTTGCTGTCAAATCGACAAAATTTTAATTTCAAATTTCAAATCTCTAGAAACAAAATGGGCATAGATCTGATATCTGTTCTTCCTTAGCGTTTTGTATATTTGGCGATCAAAAACATAATACGAAAACATACATGTCCAATGTATATTTTTATAATACATATACATAGTACGAAATATTGTTTCATATTACTGATTGCTCTCTTAATGTACGTTTTTAAAATAACCATGTTTTTTTAAAGGAATTAATTAAGTATGCTTGACAGATAATTTAGCAATGTTTTATTATTTTTTTTTCCGCCAAGGACGACAGATTTCAAATTTGTTCCTTTGAAATGAATCTCATTCTTTTGAACTGAAATGTTCATGTTTATAATCGAAAATGTAAGTTTACCATTTTATTTTTCTAGAACATTGAAATTTAAAATTAAAATTTTATGAATTTGACAGAAAAAATCTGTGTGTTAGATTTTTTCTGTCAAATTCATAAAATTAAGACAGGTAACTTATATAAAATTATACCCAAATATAGGGATTAAAATCTGGAGATAATTTTCCTTGATGTTTAAAATTGAACCAATTAATGTTTAAAATCAATCCAATTAGCGATTAACGTAGGAAATTTTTGCTTGGCCCCACCATAGATAGAAGACATAGATTGATCAGCGAGAGGGAAAACGTGATACCTTTTTCTCAGAAAAAGTCACTCTAATGTCTGTCTTCCCCCCGAGTAAATTACACACAGGAATACACACGGATAATTTAGTAAATTAAATTTATGAATAATTTATTTACTAAAGGAGAACGAAAAACTCCAGATACAGTTTCAAATTCATTTTTCTTTTTTTTTTCTTTTTTTCAATACTCTCTAATGGCTGATTTAGCTTTTTTCGGCATCAAAAATTTTTGCTCGATAACATGGGAATGATAGATCGATATACAATATTACTATATGTATGGGCCCCACGGACGGTCAATGACGTCATCACATCACTTTCGTATAATAATAAATTCATTAAAACAAAAAGTAGTCAATTTCAGTAAATTGGAATGCATTATGTTTTTGCTTAAAAATATGTCTTCAGTTTAATTAGATCTTAATAAAATTAGAAAAGAAAAAAAATAGAACTCTCGTAAATCAATTTCTTTTTTAACTTGCGTTTATTTTGAACAATATAAAATTTTGATCTACCACTTATGCACTCAAATTTCTACAATTTTGGTGGGTGTTTTCTTTTAGAATAAAAAATCTGTAATCGAGAGTATAGTGATGCTACACTATACAAATTACTGTGTATATGGTTTTATTTGAGTTTTAAGAAATGGACCATATTCCTCCTTTGGGTTCGAGACTATAAAAATCAGCTGTTTTCGGAAAACAATTCTCAACTCTACCATAGCAAAGCATTGTGGCCTACAAATTTTTATCTTGCAATATTATTTATAAGAGTTACAGATTATATGAAATTGAAGTAAGAGTGATATAGTGATACCTTTGTTTTGTTTTTAATCCAGTTTTAGTAATATACTTTAATATTAATCAACATATGTATTATTAAAAGTTGCCATGTGAACAGTGGCGATGTTAACAAATTTAAATGGATGTTCCATTTAATAAATTCCTTCATTAAAGTGATTGAAATTCTAATTATTTAAGCTTTATTGTCTATATATATATATGTGTGTGTGTATAAAATGTTCTTATTAATCTTTTATTTATTATATATGTATGTGTGTATACATAAAATGTTCTGCAATTTTACGATATGGAATAGTCTTAACTTTATCATTCGATTCAGTTGTTTACATTTCTCTTTTGTTCTTGTTTGAACAGATATCTGATTATTAAGTTTCACTGGAGAAATATTTAGGAAAATGTTATGCGTAACAATAAAATGGCATCTTGAATCTAATTTGTTTACAAAATATCGGCCACGTGTTCAGTGATTTTACCCACTGTGACGTCACAGGAATATTGTCCATTGCCAAATTTAACAACTTTCTACTTTTTGGTATTTTTTAATGTAAAAGAATACCTGTATGGAAAGGAAAAATGGGGAAAATCATAGACTTATTATAAAAGTGGACGGGAGAATGGCAACTTTTTTCAGTGGCAAAGATAACTCCAACGAGATATATAAAGTAGAGTGATAAATGGTAACCCTTGAGAAGGTCCAATATGAGTCATGTGACATGCTCTCCTTGCACCTGCATATTCGATAGTTCCCTTGGTAACAGCTTATTTTCAGTAAATTTCTATGGCAACGATTTGGAGATTGTTCTTCGCATAAGTCATAAACGCCAATGTTTTTGTTTACTTACGTACTTAAATATTCTTTTGTTCTAAATGATTTTGATTTTGATTTTACTTCTCTTTTATTTCGTGTAGTTGAACTTTAACCGACAAAATGCTTAAAAATAGTTGAAAAATTATTATTTGTTGTTAAATTTAGCTCTTTAAAAGTATAAATTTTCTTTTATAAACACTTCTAAATTTGGTGGGTACGATGAAAAAAAAGGCATTCTATTATTTATTAAAATGTGAAATATGCGTAAAATTATTTTAAAAACAATTTATTTCGGTCATATGACTGTCATGTTACCTATAATAATAATGATAATTTGTCGAACTGATATTTTAAATGCCAAAATAGCGATAAATGGCCAAACACAGCAACCTATTCATAGATATAGTAATATACATAGATCTATCATCCCCATGTTAACGTGCAAAGATTTTTGATGCCGAAAAAGTTTTGGCATCAGCCATGATGAGAGAGTATAAAACTCGAAAACAACAATGGAATAGAATGTTGATATCATAGATATAGTAATAAGACATGGTTGATATATATTGAAAATGCCGAAGTACTGCGCGGCTTTTAATTGTAGAAATAAATTTATGAAAGGAAGTGGAATAAGTTTTCATAAGTAAGGTAAATTTAACTAATTTATGAAAAATATGATTCTTTATAATCAGTTGCTTTGCTATTATTATGGTTTAAATACTCTTTTGATTTTTAATGGAATACTTTTTTTTAAATTTTAATATTTTTTAAGTTTTTATATTAGTAAGTAATATCGAATTTTCAAAATTCTTTTAAATGTAGTTAGCAGTGGCAGAGGTAAAACCCGTTTGTTTTAATATATTATAACTAGTATTACCACAAGACTTTCTTCTCTATTTAATCCTATACAAATTTATTCAATACAAATTATTTATTAAGTTATAATTTATTAAAGATATTTTCCATGATGAATGCAGACGATTTTTTTCTTAAAGTAGTATAAAAATAAATGCTGAAAAAAATCTTTTTTGTTCAGACATGAAAAGATATACAGTCGAATCTTGTTAACGTGAATCTCAAGGGGGATCAAAAATCTGTTCATCTTATCAGTAGTTCATGCTATCAGTAACTGATCGTCATATAACTAAAGTAATCTTCATTTTGACAGGGATTGTGGTAACAGTTCATGTTAAAAGTAATTCACCTTAACGAGGTTCGACTGTATATATATATATATATATATATATGTCTATACTATATATACATTATATATAACATTAAAAATAAAAGAAATCGGTAGCTTCGTTTTAAATTAATACAGATGTATGGTTCAACTGTTCGTTTTAGAAATATTGACGAGTTCTTTCTAAAATATCCACATTGAAAATTTACACAGGCCCCGGGGGAAGAGCACTTCCTTCCCAGGAGGAAAGCAATGCTCCTACATGCACACATTTTTTTTTTTTTTTTTTTTTTTTTTCAAGTTTATTACTACTATTATCAATAATTCATATAAATTTTACATTCATGCGTTAAAAATAACTCACATTATATACATTTATATGAAATTTTGTCCAATACTGTCATGTTAAGTACTTAGAAAAGGAAAAAAATAGGATGGCAGCGCCACCTGTTGAGCGATTGATTTCCAAATCTAATCAGCACCAGTTTAGGTCAAGATCCAACTGAATACAAGTTTGGTCGAATTTCGTTCATATTAGGAGCTATAAATCGAAATTGCTAGAATTACATTTTTAGTTGTGTTAAGCGTTTCTTACAGTTTCGAACAAGGTTTAAGAAAACATTATGACATTAATTAGTTTTTCTGCCTGTCTGCTTGCCCACCTGTCCGTGCTCTAACTGCAGTAAATAATTTCAAACTATCTTCAAAATGGTATATATGTTATTCAATAATACTACGGCATTATCTATATTGAAAATACTATGAACAGCACGACTGGTTTATATATTAGAATACTCAAAAAAGATGAGGGTATGTCCAATCGCTTTATCTCTCTAAAGAACACTTAATCTCAAACTTTTATAAAAGCCGTTACATCCATTTCCGAGTAAACCTAATTTCTATTATATGTTGCGACTGGCCGTTAAAGGGTTAACCTGAATTTTCCTGATGATGAGGATATGTCCAAACGTTTTAGTTCATTTAATTTTTCTATTACTTGTGTTTGAATACAAAAGATTTTCACCTCGATTTTAATATTACTTAATAAAGTATTGTTGATGAAATTATTTTACTTCAGTCATGAATTCTTGGTTGAAGCTTTGAAATACTGGTGTTGGAGGGTAATCAATAAAAATTCAAATAAACAGCATAAAATGCAAAAACGCACAAAAATAGGTTCGTATCAAATAATTGATAACCATCGCTTATTAGGCGACAGAAGCAGGTAGGCACCAGGGCAGTATGAAAAACTAGTATGTTGTGGCCACCACAAGACTTTCTTCTATATTTTCCTATACAAATTTACTCAGTAACAATATTTAAAAAAAAAAAAAAAAAAAAAAACGATTTTTTTTTTCCGTTTTTTTTTTTTTTTTTTGTTAAAAGTAAAAAAAAAAAAAATCGATAACTTTGTTTTAAAATTATCACAGATTTATAGTTCAACCATTCGTTTTAAAGGTATTGACGAGACCTTTCGAAAGATACCCATCTTGAAAATTTACTCCCCTCGAGGGGGGACTTCCCCCCCCAGGGGGGGGTGACGAGGCTCTTACACATACAAAAAAAATTTCCCAGTTGACTATCTCTATTATAAATACTTCTTGTAAATATCCTAATGATTACTAAAAAATAATTATCTTTATGCACATTTATACAAAATTTTGTCCTACATCACCATGTTAAACATTTAGAAAAAGCGGGATGGCAACGTAACTTGTGGGACAATTTTTACCAAAAGTTGATAGACACTAATTTATGTCAAGGTGCAACTACGTACGAATTTGTATGAAATTCTGTGCAGTAGTTCCTGAGATACAGTTGCCACAAAATTTTGTCACACACACACACAGACAGACTGACAGACAGACAGACATTTTCTAAAAATGATCAAATCGTGTTCTACAGATCACAAAACGTGTAAATCCATCAAAAACCCGAGGTCGAAAATTTTTACGAATCCAATACTTTCTTCTATTGAATATAGAAGAAACTAATAACCGTAAAGAATTTCTTTCATTATGTTATTTTTTGTACTTTCTTATGGCATGTTCGAAATTTATCGTTCGAAATTCACCTTGGAGTCTGTCTTAAATTTCAGAGAGGAAGCTCTTTCTTCCCAAAACTTGTGTGTAATCATCCCTAAATGTAATCAGCATCAGCTTAGTTCAAAGTCCAACTAAATACCAAATTCGGTTGAATTTTGTTATGAGATATTCATTCATTGTGCATTCATTAATAGTGCCCACAAAATTTTCGATGCACACATGTAGAGAGACATTTTATAAAATTGTCAATGTGTTCATGACATCTGAAAACGTTCAAATACATGAAAACCAGGGGTTGAAAATTTTCAAGAATGTAATACTTTCTTCTCATATTCATAAACGAAAATTTACTTTTAAAAAACTAAAAAACACGATTTTATTGAAATGTGAACTAATAAGTAATTTAGAATTAAACAAAAACCATTTTTAAAAAATCTCCCCTGACTGGGCTCGAACGTTAGACCTTCAGGTTCGTAGCCCGGAGCTTTACCTCACAACCACAGCATTCACGTAGGAAAAATCTTTTTTTTGCAATATAGATTTTTTTGTTTGCTCCCAGAGCGGTTGCAAACATACATACAAACATACATACATGTGAAGCTAATAAAAGCGTGTTAATAAAAAATCAGTCTTCTTACGTGAATAGATCTTGAAAAGATACACCTACATACTAATTTTAGTAGACCTAGGTCACCACTTTCTATGGAAAAACATGATGACAAATATACACTCAGGCAATTTTATGGGTAGTAAAAATTACTGTCATTATGTCTATCATTTGAATGAGAGAAAGGATGGTTTATTCTCCACTAAGCGAACTATTTGACAGCTGCGGCGATTGGGCGAAAATTATAAGCCTGGTTTCCGAGCATACACTTAATTATTTCTTTATATGAATCTATGACAGTATAAATTACTGTTATTAGTTTTTGCAAAACTGTAAGCAAATGTAAGGCGAAGATATGATAGCAATTAAGGCAAAAGATAAACTGGTAATAATCTGATAGTAGTAAATACCTTTATGCATCGATGCACTTGTGAAAAGCCACCTATTCACGTGTTTAAAAGGGTGACTAATTTATCTAGTCGTCTGACTTTTTGAACCTAGATAAAAAGAAAATTCATCTATATTATATTTTGTTTTTAAAAAATTAAAAAGAATCTGAATTATGCGCATTAGTTTTAATCATGGAATCAAACCAACGTTTTTTAACTTTCTCTTGCCCGTATAATGATAGAGAAGGTTTCATTTATTTATTTATTTATTTATTTTATTTTATTTTATTTTATTTTACTTTATTTAATTATTTATTTATTGGTGTGGAATTTCCGTAATTAGGTTTTGCTATATTACACAATTTAAGATCCCCTGAATACGAAAATCAAGTTCTTAGCTGTTGGACTGTTATGTGTGTGCCTCTCTCTCTTTCTGTGTCTGTATGTCTGTTGTAAACATAATCCAGGAACAAATATTAGCGGAAAATCCAAATTCGGTATTTAAATCTTTATGATATGAAGATGCAATTTCAAATATTTTATTGAAATCGAACAAATGGTTAGTGTGCAGGAACGAAATTTCTTGTTGGCACAGTTTAACACCTTCAAACTGCCCCAAACAAAATTAAGTGAACATAAAGTAGGCGATCAAGTAATTATATATATATTTTAATTATTCTCTATTTTCTTGGAAAATACTAGACGAAATGGCCTTGAATTTCAGACATACAAAGTACATTCTTAAATTCAAATTTTCTAGTAGTAATTTAGTAATGAGTGGAATTACGGAACCAGCCACAAACAATTTAAACCATTGTAAAGTTTGTAATGTGAAAATGGAATTTTAAAAAATACTGATAAAATTATAGAAGCAAATTTTCCCATAGAATAACATGGGCCACGGTTATCGGCGAGATTATGTATTGTCTGCTCTTATTTTTGTTAAATCCGTTGATAGAGGACCCCCCCCCCCCCCCTACAGCATGAAAAAGACATACAGTTCAACCAGCATGTTTCTAGATTCAGCGGTTTAGATTCACTGTTGATAGATGAATGAGCGAGTCTGTGGTATTTCATATTTATAGATATCGGAAGATTTTTGAATGATATGAATAAATATTTTATTCCTCTGCATAGCAGATAAGAGATCTTTTTTAAGAGTGTTGCCATTTCAGGACTATTTTTTACAAATGAATTGTTCCACTAATAATAATTCACTTGTACCAAATGATTACTGTTCAAATTTTTAAAGCTTATGATTGCATATAGGAATTAAAAAGAGACATTATTATAAAAATGATCCATTAAAATATAATGACCACCGAAACGGGCAAATCGCACTAGTAGGAAATAAAAAATATTTATAAAAATTGCAAATTTTGAAATTAAATAACTCGGTATTTTGAATCAGGAAAAAATGCTTATATATATATATATGTTTTTTTAATCTTTTTCTTAAAAAAAAAAAAAAAAAAAAAAAAAAAAAAAAAACATAACTATAGATTTTGGGACAATAAAAATTTTAGATTTTGTATTTTTTATAATTTTTTTGCAGCATGATATAGTTAATTATTTTATGTAAAGATTTGCTACAGTCTTTTCGGCGAACGGTTTAAAAAAAAAAAAAGACTCCCGTAATAATAATGATTGTATAGTACATTTTACAGATTTTGCTTTTGCCTGTGGCAATTTCTTCGAAAAAAAATTACGACATGTCTGAAAAATTTAAATCAAAGCTTTGGAATGTTTTAAATATACTTAAAGGGAGAGAGAAAATGTAATAACATTGTTACTGGTATAAGTTTTCGAAAAAAAAAAAAAAAAAAAAAAACTGGTGTGACACGCACACAAGTGTAAAATGGCAAGTATTTATATGAACTAGTGGTCGAAACTCGGCCCCTCTTTTGCGAAGCAAGGCAAAACAAAGTTATTGCCTTGTCCTAAACGGAATTAAATTGCAACGCAGCTGCGACAATTGTTTGTCGATATGCATTCTAACTGAATCAGCAGAGTTTTACTTAATATATTTCTCTAAGTTTGGTACGCTGTGGATGTTGAGCCTTTCCTGAAATGAGAGGAAATTGCAACGTGGAAACGCTCCGTTTTGGGTGACACAGCCCAAAAGCTAATCGATACCATGTCAAACCAAGGTCCAACCAAATATCAAATTCGGTTAATTTAATTTCCATTGCTTCATAAAGTACAGTGTTTGAACTCAAAAACACAGATATTTTGCAAAAAATGGTCGGATTGAGTTTGGGAAATCTCAAAACGTGTAACTTCATCGAAAATCGAAAATCGAAAATTGTTATGAATCTTATACATTCTTCTAATATATGCAGAGGAAAGAATAATAAATCCACTTTTTTAAAAAATAAGTAGTCAATTTCAATTAACTGAAGTGCAAGAAAATCTCAAAACGTCTAAATTCATCGAAAACCAGAAATCAAAAGTTTTTCCATATCTTCTACTTGTTTCTTATACATGCAGAAGCTAGCAATAAATACACTTTTTAAAAAATAATAGCCGATTTCAGTTAATTGAAATGCAAGGAAATCTCAAAATAAGTAAATTCATTGAAAACCGGAAATCAAACGTTTTTCCAAATCTTATACTTTATTCTTAAATATGCAAAAGATATACGCAAGCGAAGTGCGACGTCACTGACCGTTGTTGGGGCCAAGTAAAAGATTTCCTATGTTCATCGATAATTGAATTTTTTGTAAAAAATTATTAAAAATATAGGAAAAACTATTTACTGATTTTAATTCCCATATTTGGGTATAATTACAAAATAGTTATCGTGCACATGCGTTAGATTAAGTTGTTTTGCTGTCAAATCGACAAAATTTTAATTTCAAATTTCAAATCTCTAGAAACAAAATGGGCATAGATCTGATATCTGTTCTTCCTTAGCGTTTTGTATATTTGGCGATCAAAAACATAATACGAAAACATACATGTCCAATGTATATTTTTATAATACATATACATAGTACGAAATATTGTTTCATATTACTGATTGCTCTCTTAATGTACGTTTTTAAAATAACCATGTTTTTTTAAAGGAATTAATTAAGTATGCTTGACAGATAATTTAGCAATGTTTTATTATTTTTTTTTCCGCCAAGGACGACAGATTTCAAATTTGTTCCTTTGAAATGAATCTCATTCTTTTGAACTGAAATGTTCATGTTTATAATCGAAAATGTAAGTTTACCATTTTATTTTTCTAGAACATTGAAATTTAAAATTAAAATTTTATGAATTTGACAGAAAAAATCTGTGTGTTAGATTTTTTCTGTCAAATTCATAAAATTAAGACAGGTAACTTATATAAAATTATACCCAAATATAGGGATTAAAATCTGGAGATAATTTTCCTTGATGTTTAAAATTGAACCAATTAATGTTTAAAATCAATCCAATTAGCGATTAACGTAGGAAATTTTTGCTTGGCCCCACCATAGATAGAAGACATAGATTGATCAGCGAGAGGGAAAACGTGATACCTTTTTCTCAGAAAAAGTCACTCTAATGTCTGTCTTCCCCCCGAGTAAATTACACACAGGAATACACACGGATAATTTAGTAAATTAAATTTATGAATAATTTATTTACTAAAGGAGAACGAAAAACTCCAGATACAGTTTCAAATTCATTTTTCTTTTTTTTTTCTTTTTTTCAATACTCTCTAATGGCTGATTTAGCTTTTTTCGGCATCAAAAATTTTTGCTCGATAACATGGGAATGATAGATCGATATACAATATTACTATATGTATGGGCCCCACGGACGGTCAATGACGTCATCACATCACTTTCGTATAATAATAAATTCATTAAAACAAAAAGTAGTCAATTTCAGTAAATTGGAATGCATTATGTTTTTGCTTAAAAATATGTCTTCAGTTTAATTAGATCTTAATAAAATTAGAAAAGAAAAAAAATAGAACTCTCGTAAATCAATTTCTTTTTTAACTTGCGTTTATTTTGAACAATATAAAATTTTGATCTACCACTTATGCACTCAAATTTCTACAATTTTGGTGGGTGTTTTCTTTTAGAATAAAAAATCTGTAATCGAGAGTATAGTGATGCTACACTATACAAATTACTGTGTATATGGTTTTATTTGAGTTTTAAGAAATGGACCATATTCCTCCTTTGGGTTCGAGACTATAAAAATCAGCTGTTTTCGGAAAACAATTCTCAACTCTACCATAGCAAAGCATTGTGGCCTACAAATTTTTATCTTGCAATATTATTTATAAGAGTTACAGATTATATGAAATTGAAGTAAGAGTGATATAGTGATACCTTTGTTTTGTTTTTAATCCAGTTTTAGTAATATACTTTAATATTAATCAACATATGTATTATTAAAAGTTGCCATGTGAACAGTGGCGATGTTAACAAATTTAAATGGATGTTCCATTTAATAAATTCCTTCATTAAAGTGATTGAAATTCTAATTATTTAAGCTTTATTGTCTATATATATATATGTGTGTGTGTATAAAATGTTCTTATTAATCTTTTATTTATTATATATGTATGTGTGTATACATAAAATGTTCTGCAATTTTACGATATGGAATAGTCTTAACTTTATCATTCGATTCAGTTGTTTACATTTCTCTTTTGTTCTTGTTTGAACAGATATCTGATTATTAAGTTTCACTGGAGAAATATTTAGGAAAATGTTATGCGTAACAATAAAATGGCATCTTGAATCTAATTTGTTTACAAAATATCGGCCACGTGTTCAGTGATTTTACCCACTGTGACGTCACAGGAATATTGTCCATTGCCAAATTTAACAACTTTCTACTTTTTGGTATTTTTTAATGTAAAAGAATACCTGTATGGAAAGGAAAAATGGGGAAAATCATAGACTTATTATAAAAGTGGACGGGAGAATGGCAACTTTTTTCAGTGGCAAAGATAACTCCAACGAGATATATAAAGTAGAGTGATAAATGGTAACCCTTGAGAAGGTCCAATATGAGTCATGTGACATGCTCTCCTTGCACCTGCATATTCGATAGTTCCCTTGGTAACAGCTTATTTTCAGTAAATTTCTATGGCAACGATTTGGAGATTGTTCTTCGCATAAGTCATAAACGCCAATGTTTTTGTTTACTTACGTACTTAAATATTCTTTTGTTCTAAATGATTTTGATTTTGATTTTACTTCTCTTTTATTTCGTGTAGTTGAACTTTAACCGACAAAATGCTTAAAAATAGTTGAAAAATTATTATTTGTTGTTAAATTTAGCTCTTTAAAAGTATAAATTTTCTTTTATAAACACTTCTAAATTTGGTGGGTACGATGAAAAAAAAGGCATTCTATTATTTATTAAAATGTGAAATATGCGTAAAATTATTTTAAAAACAATTTATTTCGGTCATATGACTGTCATGTTACCTAATAATAATGATAATTTGTCGAACTGATATTTTAAATGCCAAAATAGCGATAAATGGCCAAACACAGCAACCTATTCATAGATATAGTAATATACATAGATCTATCATCCCCATGTTAACGTGCAAAGATTTTTGATGCCGAAAAAGTTTTGGCATCAGCCATGATGAGAGAGTATAAAACTCGAAAACAACAATGGAATAGAATGTTGATATCATAGATATAGTAATAAGACATGGTTGATATATATTGAAAATGCCGAAGTACTGCGCGGCTTTTAATTGTAGAAATAAATTTATGAAAGGAAGTGGAATAAGTTTTCATAAGTAAGGTAAATTTAACTAATTTATGAAAAATATGATTCTTTATAATCAGTTGCTTTGCTATTATTATGGTTTAAATACTCTTTTGATTTTTAATGGAATACTTTTTTTTAAATTTTAATATTTTTTAAGTTTTTATATTAGTAAGTAATATCGAATTTTCAAAATTCTTTTAAATGTAGTTAGCAGTGGCAGAGGTAAAACCCGTTTGTTTTAATATATTATAACTAGTATTACCACAAGACTTTCTTCTCTATTTAATCCTATACAAATTTATTCAATACAAATTATTTATTAAGTTATAATTTATTAAAGATATTTTCCATGATGAATGCAGACGATTTTTTTCTTAAAGTAGTATAAAAATAAATGCTGAAAAAAATCTTTTTTGTTCAGACATGAAAAGATATACAGTCGAATCTTGTTAACGTGAATCTCAAGGGGGATCAAAAATCTGTTCATCTTATCAGTAGTTCATGCTATCAGTAACTGATCGTCATATAACTAAAGTAATCTTCATTTTGACAGGGATTGTGGTAACAGTTCATGTTAAAAGTAATTCACCTTAACGAGGTTCGACTGTATATATATATATATATATATATATGTCTATACTATATATACATTATATATAACATTAAAAATAAAAGAAATCGGTAGCTTCGTTTTAAATTAATACAGATGTATGGTTCAACTGTTCGTTTTAGAAATATTGACGAGTTCTTTCTAAAATATCCACATTGAAAATTTACACAGGCCCCGGGGGAAGAGCACTTCCTTCCCAGGAGGAAAGCAATGCTCCTACATGCACACATTTTTTTTTTTTTTTTTTTTTTTTTTCAAGTTTATTACTACTATTATCAATAATTCATATAAATTTTACATTCATGCGTTAAAAATAACTCACATTATATACATTTATATGAAATTTTGTCCAATACTGTCATGTTAAGTACTTAGAAAAGGAAAAAAATAGGATGGCAGCGCCACCTGTTGAGCGATTGATTTCCAAATCTAATCAGCACCAGTTTAGGTCAAGATCCAACTGAATACAAGTTTGGTCGAATTTCGTTCATATTAGGAGCTATAAATCGAAATTGCTAGAATTACATTTTTAGTTGTGTTAAGCGTTTCTTACAGTTTCGAACAAGGTTTAAGAAAACATTATGACATTAATTAGTTTTTCTGCCTGTCTGCTTGCCCACCTGTCCGTGCTCTAACTGCAGTAAATAATTTCAAACTATCTTCAAAATGGTATATATGTTATTCAATAATACTACGGCATTATCTATATTGAAAATACTATGAACAGCACGACTGGTTTATATATTAGAATACTCAAAAAAGATGAGGGTATGTCCAATCGCTTTATCTCTCTAAAGAACACTTAATCTCAAACTTTTATAAAAGCCGTTACATCCATTTCCGAGTAAACCTAATTTCTATTATATGTTGCGACTGGCCGTTAAAGGGTTAACCTGAATTTTCCTGATGATGAGGATATGTCCAAACGTTTTAGTTCTTAAAAAAAAAAAAAAAAAAAAAAAAAAAAAAGACACTTAACTCCAAACTTTAAACAAAATCGTTATATCCATTTCTGATTAAACTCAATTTCTACTACATGTTGCGATTGGCAGTTAAAGGGTTAACACTAATTTTCTTGATGCTAAGGATGTTCCAATTGTTTTAGGTCTCTAAAAAGCACTTATCCCAAACTTTTATTAATATCTTTATAACCATTTCCGAGTAAACATAAATTTCTACTCTATACAGTCGGTAACAAAAGTGTCCGACTGCATTGCGATTGGCAATTAAAGGGTTAACTCTAATATCTCAAAAGATGAGGATAAGTCCAATAGTTTTTTCGACCATAAAAACTTCTAACCAGACAGAAATAGTAGACAGAAACGATAAATTTCTTTAAATGTCGTTATTCCATACAAAAAAAAAAAAAAAAAAAAAAAAAAAAAAAAGGAAGAAGAAGAAAAGAAAAAGGAAAAGAAGAAGAAAAGAGAGAAAGAAAAATGAGTATCTAGAGTTTTTTTCATTCATCTTTAGTACATAAATTATTCATAAATTTTATTTGCTAAATTATCTGTGTGTATTCCCGTGTATATTCAGTCGGGGAAAGACATCCACAAGAGAGTAAAATGGCCGTCTTTTCCCGAAAAAAAAAGGCATCACTTTTTCGGCCTCGCTGATCAATCTATGTCTTATTACTATATCTATGAACCTATTCGAGCATGTCACGTGATTCATCTTGAACCACAGAAAGTTAATCCTTCATCCATTGAATCAGCACTCTAATTTATATATCTCGTTGAATAACTCATAAAAAGGTCACGTGACTGTTGAACTACAGGAGGCCAAAATATTGAATTTTTCTCGACATGCTCTAAACTCTGCTTTTTCTTAAGCAGACGATATTTTTCCTTTTTCTTTTGAAAGGTTTTTTTTTTTTTTTTTCACTTCAACAGTTAGATTGTTTTGAATTTAAAAAGAAATTTTATAGCATGAAATAGCAATTAGATGTACTTTAAAAGCCCTAGAGGTTATATAAAATAAGGATTTTATTTCACAGGTAAGATTCGTTTTAATATTTTATTACTTTGTTCTTTTTGCGTAATTATTTTTATAAAATGTTTATAATTGCTATACTTAATTCTCTAAACTGAATTAGTTTAAATGTATAATACCTTATATAATTTCAAAAATGTCCATGATTATTTATGAGAATTAAAGCGAGTATAGACAAACCGAAGTTATAAATGGTTTTGAACTTTGTTGGAAAGTGTTAATAACAAGGTAAAAATAAATTTCAGCAGCTGTAGTGTTTTACACAAGTTTTGCTTGCTGTATCTTTTAATAATAATAATATTTATATTTCGAACAAAAAATCGCCAATAACGCGATAAATGCCAGAAAAGATAACCTTTATTTAGCAGTCACGTGTTTCATCTTTGCCACCTTTACTTATATTTCCTTAATAATGGAATGCTATGTCCACTCTTATAATAGGTCTATGGGGAAAATGCATAAAAAGTAAAAGTATTTTTATATACTTTCTTGACATCGAAAGAAAATAACTTTTGTATTCTGTCCATCTGACTAACCATACCTTTCTAATGATACTATTTTCAACCCTCTACTCCCATAATTAATATGTTAAAAGTGTACCACAAATTTTATGCTTGCTTATTAATGTATAGATTAACATTAAAGCATTTGAAAATAGTTTTTAAAGCATGCTTTTTTAATATATAGTTCTGTTTGAGGAAGACTGCGGTACATACTTAGAATACCGAGTTTGGAATTCTTGCCAATATTTGTTCTTCAGTTATGTTAATAACAGACTCACAGGTACATACAGAGACAGATACATACAGAGACCAACCGCTAAAAATTGAATATTCGGATACTGGAAACCTCAAGAGAAGTAAATATAACAAAAAAATTATTTTCGCAAATTTGACAAAAAAAAAAAAAAAGCCTTTTTTTACTATATAAGAGAAAGCAACAAACGAATGGAATTTAATTTTAAAAAACAAAATGAGAAAAATTATCAAACATCATTACTTTCTCTTACCCATAAGGTAGAGAAAGTATTGTTTTTGGGTCAAATTTTCGAACGCGAGATTTTGTTATACTTACACTTTTTGAGTTCCCCTGAATACGAAAATCATGTTTTTAGCAAATGGTCTGTGTGTATGTCTGTGTGTGTGTGTGTGTCTGTGTGTGTGTCTATGTGTGTGTGTGTGTGTCTGTTATCAGCATATCTCAAAAACAAATTATGGCAGAAAGTTCAAACTTGGTATTCTAAATGTGTATCATATAGGGATGCTACAGTAAGCTTTTTGTTAAGATTAAGCTGGTTCGTGTACAGGGACAATCAAGAGAATTCTAATACATTACGTCTATGGGGGAAATTGAAGGTAAGTAGAGTGTCTACTCCACTAAACCAAATGAAACGAATATGTATTTTTTGTAATAGAGATAGTGAACTGGGAAAAAAATGTACATGTAGGAGCCTCGCCTCCCCCCCTGGGGGGAAGTTCCCCCTCCAGAGGAGTAAATTTTTATGATGGGTCTTTCAAAAGAGCTCGCCAATACCTTTAAAACGAATGGTTAAACCATCGATCTGCGATAATTTAAAACAAAGTTATCGATTTTTTTTACTTTTAATGAAAAAAAATATATATATATTTTTTTTTAATATTGAGAATAAAATGAACTTTTTTTTTTTTTTTTTTTTTTTGGATATTTGGTGTTATACTACTTCTCTAAATTTGGTGTTATACTACTTCTAAATCGTCTGCATTATCATAAAAGTTAGTTTTTTTAAATAATAATTTTAATAAATTATTTTTTAAAAACAGAATTATTTTTAAATAACCGAATTAAATTCTATATAAATGTAGGTGCATTAATGAAATGGGGGGTTGAGGGGGGTGGTAGCCCCCCTCACACAGAACTAATTATCATATAAAACTCTTCAGAAGCCTAATATGAATTGTTTAACACAGGTTTGCATAACAGTACTACCCGTTATCTTACCTTTTAATCTGCAACCTGTATTTATAGTATTAAATTTCAGGGTAAGAGAAAGTCGTGTGAGTGACACACCAGATTATTTATATTGAAATAAATTGTCTAAGTGTTTTCCAAAATATTAAAATATTTTAATATGGTAATATATTTTTAGATGAATTTTATTCCTTTGCAAAATATGTATGGTTTTTTCAAAATTATTTGTCTGCAAAAAATATTAGACTCTAGAGCCTAAATCAAAAATTCAAGTCTAAAAGCAAAATTGATAAGATTCCGTGAAGTACATGCAGACGAAATTTTCTATTTTTATCAGGTACATAATTCAGTTTTCAAAGTTTTAGTTGAATACTTTCTGACTTAATACATGTTTCAGGCATTTAATAGAAACTGAAAATTTTATTGCAATAAATTTTTGTTACATTTCAGCATCACTACCTTTTTATTATTATTATTATTATTAAATGTTTATTTTATATGCACAAGATTTCTTGTTATTTTAACATAAATTTATGTTGCAAAGTCGTTTGGCATTAGATTATAAAGCGTAAATTTATTTTTAAGATGTAGAAAATGAAATATTAAATGTATTGAAATAGTCCGGCGCACCAGCTCAGAATAAAATCTCTTAATTTTATCTCATATATATATACAAACTGGGGAGGGGGGGGAGGTAGATTTTCTTTTATTTTTTTATAATATATTATTTTTCTTCTTTTATTTTTCTACAATATTCTATAGTTAAAAATCTGACTTTTCTGTAAAATAAAAGTTTTCTTTGCATTAAAAATATCTAGGCAAGTCTTTTTTTTTTTTTTTTTTTTTTTTTAAGGAAAACTAGGCCAAATAAAAATAGTTTTTTTTTTTTTTTTTTTGGCCTTTGGCATCAAGTTAAACAATTTATAACTAATTAAAAAAAAAAAAAACTTGAATGACTCCATTTGACCTTCCAAACATTTAGTAGTTAACGGTTGTTAAATAAATAAATAAATGAGAGAAGCTAATAACTCCTCTAAAACAAGAAAGAAAATCATAATAGGATATTTGAGTGCGTTGTACAATCAACATTAATGCATCCTAATTTTTTTATGCATTCCTATTAAGAAGAAAAAAAAACCCACTAATGATAATTCTACAAGAATAAACATTTATGAGGATTTTTTTTTTTTATGTTCTTTAACGATTAATATTACTAATGTAAATTTTAACTAATTTAAATCCATAGACCACATTGAAATTTATTTTAGATACTGTAAAAAAAATAAGTCCTACACTCATGTAAATGTGTTCAGTTTTTGCGATGATGATCGATAACATGCTTATCAAAATATATTTTGATATATCGAATGTATATATATCGAATGTAGAACTTAGGCGTTAGCGCACTTAAGGCTTTTTTTTTATTAAAGAAAAATGTCAATTAATAAAATAATTATAAGTTCTACACTCATCAAAATCTGTACATCTCTAGTTAGTATTTAACGACGATGACCTATAAAACACTTACAAACATTTAGTTTAATCTAACATAATGTTTAGCATGCTATCCTACTTCAAATAATTTGAGTCTATAAGCCATAATGAAAAAATAAATAAATTAATTAAAAATTATTTGTCCCTGTAAAGGAAAAATCAGTCCTATACTCATCAAAATATATAAACATTGTGCGACAATGACCTAGAACATACCTACCATTTTTAGATCAATTGGATCAGCTAACGTTATGAGCAACTAACATTAAAATATTATGGCATTAAATACATACGACATATAAATAAAGTTTTTTTTTTTTTTTTTCTTTTTTTTTTTTTTTTTTCTTTTTTTGCAAAATAACTTTAAGTCCTACACTCATAAATATCACAGGACGAGCGATAGTGACCTATAACATACTTACAAACATTCAACTCAATCAAATAAAACATTTTTATATTATAAAGCATTATCGTATTCATACGCATATACACACATCATATATCACCGCAAAAATAAATTCATATGACCCCAAAACGTACCGATAGATGAAAATATAACTATCTAATTTTTTTCATGATGACAATACTTTCTTTACATAGTGTACGTTTGAAAAGTACGCAATGCGCCGTAATTAATCTTTATTTTTAATTTATCTTCTGTTTTAAAATAAAATATAGATAATGTTTAATATTGTATACATTTTTATTTATTTATACATTTTACACTGCAATAACTTTAAATATAAGAAGCATTGAAATGTGTAATTATCTTTTATCTGTATTTACTGCATTATAAATATCGGACTACATAACAATTTTGCATTATGTATGAATTTCGCTGTAAAAACTGCATTAAACCATTTATCTGAAACTTTGGACAATCCAAAACAAGACATTTTTATTTTTAGTCACCCCAATCAATCAAGAGTTTTTTTTTTTTTTTTTCTTTTTTTTTTATGAAATCTTTAAAAGCAACCATAACGAAAGAACCATTCCCTATTAACATCGTTGCCGATAATAAAAAATAGGTAATTGTAGTAAAATCGATTGTAAGTTGTAAGAAATATGTATATTTATAGTTTATATTTTGAAAAGTTTAAGTAAAAGAATATAGTAGTTAACATCCCCATTTGATAAAAGATTGTCTCTACATTTGGTAAAAGAAAATGCGTGGGTGCGTGCATGGAGTAGGTGGGTGGGGTATGTGGGTGCGTGATTGTAGTGCGTGCATGTCCGTCACTTTATTGGAAAGCGGTTAATCGGAGAGCTAAAGAATTTTGCATGGAGATCCATATCCACCTTTTTTGGTCACCTCAAAGCGCGATTTCCAAATTTTTATTTATTTCATTTTTTAATTAATTAAAATCTATGAGTTCTTGAAATGATCAGCTCTGCAGATAGAGATGTAAATAGATTTTCCGTGGCTGATTAGCTCAGTTGGTTCGAGTATAAAACTAATAACACGAAAATTGTGGGTTCGATCTTCCAAGAGCCGATGCGTTTCTTTTCACACATCGTTAACAGAGAAGATGCCATTTGACAAAAGAAAAAATTTTCAGCGCCTTGGCAGTATCCTAAACCGTAAAGAAGGCGAGAAAAATGGGAAAAAACAAAGTTTAACTTAGAGGTGTGCTGGTCGCTTTCTAGGCAAACGACTGATTGCAGAGCTATAGAATTTTGCATGAGGGTCTGCTTTGACCTCTCTGGATACAACTCAAAGCCTGGCATTTGAATTTTTGATTAGTTTTTCATTTATTTACTTATTTATTTTTTTTTATTTTATTTTTTAAGCTGGAAATATTACTTGGTGTTGCCACCAGTTGTCATCGAGTGAAGATGATAATCTGTTCGATAAACATTTATCCAAAAAACGTAGTTCTTGAATAATAGCAAGGAAATAACAACACTGAAAAAAAAAATGTGAGTTCAAAATTATTTAGATACTTGAAATTAGTATTGAATTCTAAGCATACCAAATATGAAATTTCTAAACAAATGTTAAGCCTCTAGCTTTCATAGTTCCATATTGATTTTGGTTTCATAATATTTTCTCCTTCAAGTTTTAATTGTTTTAAAAGTATACTTATCAAATATCTATATCCAAAAATAAATTATACATATTGTATTTTGAATGCGTTGCCAAATAGTACCACCAAACTATGATTTTATTATATTTTTTTCATATTTCACCTCGTTAAATTTCGAATAATGAAAAAAAGGATGCAAATTCATTATTAAAAATAAACTAGAAAACAAATTGCAATTTTCTAGCCTTAGTATTACTAATAAAGTCTTAATAAATACCAAATTTAGAGAAAAATATTTTTTTCCCCTCATATTTGAGTAGCGAATGCGTTAGGAATGTTTTATCACCGCATTATTTCCGCTCTTGTTCTAATTAAAATCTGTCCCATGTGTGCTTGAAATATCGTTCCAAAGTTCTTATGGAACAATTATTCACACTCATATTCCCAGTGGCAGAAACACCGCGACACGGCGACATAGTCGCGGACACAGAAAAACGGCTTGCGGACAGTTTTTGTCTGCAACTTTCGAATAACAATTCACTTTAAAAAAAAAAAAAAATCTGTATCAAAACTAAAACTAATACTTTTATTATTTATAATTATTTATATTGTGCTGTGTCAAACATTGCTATAAAATATTTCATTGAATGAATGCACACAATTGTTTATAGTTTATACTATAGTGTTCTGAAGTAGAATTGTATTCGTGTATTGTTGCACGAGATCACCACTGATGTTAACCCCCCCCCCCCCAATCAGCTTTCAGGCTTTTTGAGTGTAAGCCATTTTCACCCCTGATTACACGCAAATTTTGCAGACAGATTATGAAACTTTAAAATCCTGTTGCAGACAGCTACAAAACTTTCTGCCACTGGGCTCATATTCATCTATTCGTTGATATATAGAGGTAAGGCAAAATGCGGAGTGTGTTAGCGTGTTTTAATGGTTATATTTAAATTAGCCATAATATGTACTATCTTTAATATGTGCTGTTTTCATAAAAACTTTAAACAGGCAATTACAACAAAAATTCTATCACCTTTGATTACTTAAATTAACTGTTAAAATAAAATAAATAAAATAAATAAAAAAATTATGTATTGCTTTGCTGGATTTTTTTTTTTTTTTTTCCTACTTTCTTCTGTATATATGAGACGACATTTTGGATTCGTGGAAATTTTCAAACACCAATTTTTCGACGGATTTACACGTTTTGAGATGTCTTGAACCCAATTTGATTATTTTTAGAAAATGTCTGTCTGTGTGCGTGTATCACTAATTTTGTAGACGTATATCATGAACCAATGAACGAAATTAACCAAACTTAGAATTCAGTTGGACCTGGACCTAAATTGGTTCTGATTATATTTCAGGATCAATCGCTCAACAATCAACATACGGTGCGATGATTCCACTTTTCTAAATTTTTATCATGACAGTAGAGGAAATAGTTAACTGGAAAAAAAAAAAAATCTGCGCATGTAGGAGCCTCGCCTTCCCCCTGGGGGTAAAGTCCCCCCTCGAGGGGAGTAAATTTTCATGATAGGTATCTTTCAAAAGAGCTCGCCAATACCTTTAAAACGAATGGTTGAACAATCGATTTGCGATAATTTAAAACAAAGTTATCGATTTTTTTTTACTTTTAACAAAAAAAAAAGCTTTTTTTTTTTATTGAGAATAAAATGGACTTTTTTTGGATGTTTGGTGTTATACTACTTCTCTAATATGGAAATCGTCTGCATTATCATAAAATAATTCTTTTAAATAATAATTTTAATAAATTATTAAAAAAAAAACAGAATTATTTTTTAATAACCGAATTAATTTCTATATAAATGTAGGTGCATTAATGAAACGGGGGGTGTCCCCTTCACACAGAACTAATTATCATATAAAACTCTTCCGAAGCCTAATTTGAATTTTTTAACACAGGTTTACATAACAGTACTCGTTATCTCACCTCTTAATCTGCAACCTGTATTTATAGTATTAAATTTCAGGGTAAGAGAAAGTCGTGTGAGTGACACACCAGATTATTTTTAACATATGATTGTAAAATTAATATAATTCTCCAAAATAGTAGTAGTAAACTAGGAAGAAATGTGTGTGCATGTAGAAGCATCGCGCTCCCCCTTGAGAGGGAAGTATTCCACCAGTGGGAGTAAATTTTCAATGCGGGTTTTTTTTTTTTTTTTTTCGAAATAACTCGTCGATACCTTGAAAATGAAGTGTTGAACCGTAGATCTGTGATAATTTAAAAGAAATTTATCGATTTGTTTCTTTCCTTCTCTTAATATTATTATTATTATTATTATTATTATTATTTTTTTTTTTTTTTAGTTAAAAAAAAAAAAAAAAGAAAAAAGAAAAATCACACTTCTTCTGATGTTGCACAAAATTCACTTTCTTCCAGCATTTAGTGTTATACTTCTCTGAGATAAAAGTCGTCTGCATTCATCGTGGAAAATAATTTTAATAAATAATAATTTAATAAATAATTCGTACGGCGTGACTTTGTATAAGATTATATAAAAGAAAGTGTTACGGCATCATATTAGCATTTTAGGGAATAATAGACTTAATAATTTTATAATATACACAAAATGATTCTTTTTCCATAATACTAAGGGGCTTTGCCCACGGCTCGTTCCGCTCACCAACCACCGGTTTGCTTCGCTTATTAGCCCCTGCTGGGCTCTACCCGCCTATTCGCTGTTTTGTCTTTCACTGAAAAGGAATATTAACAGTGAATAACTCAAGACAAAAGCAGATAAATATTATAGAAATCCTTACATTCAATGGCAGAATGAAATACAAAATAGTAAATACCTCTTTTTCTTTTTCTTTTCTTCTTTTTTTTTTTTTTTTTTTTTTTTTTAATGAAATGTTATGTTAAAAATCAGTACTTTTTCTTTTATTTATTAAAAAAAAAAAAAAAAACAGAATAGTGTATTATATACACCATTTTTTGCATTTCAGCTTTTGAATATGATCGCCTTGGTGACTTTTTAAATTTTTGTCACTATTTGACGTTGAAGTTTTTAGTATAATTGCTTGTTAAAAAAAAAAAAAAAAAAATCTGTTATCTAAATGTCTTGATCTTTTTGAGGACCAGAAATTTTCTGTTATCCATTATAGGCAAGAGTTTAATTTGGTGATATTTTTTATATTTACATTTGCATTATAATAAGTTTTTTTAAAAAAGTAACTGAATTTAGACTTGGAAATTTGATATACAAATAGCATTGTTTAGGTTCGGATTATTTATTGCTTATTAAAATTATTATCCTTGTACGCACTCATAGCACTATTTTTCAGGAATGTCAAACAAAATTTATATTAAACTTTTTCTTTAGGAAAAGTTTCTAATACCCAAATATTTTGGAAGAGAGGGAGGAAAATTAAATTAAATAATATATATATAAGTCACTGCATTTCGTTTTATCTGTAAAGTGTAATTATATTTTTTATTTAAAAATATATATTTAAAATACTTCGGATACGTTTTAGCATTAAAAAATATTTCATAGTCGAATTCAAATTAATTTATAAATGACAGCATCTTCTAATTTCGCACTGATAAAATTTACCATCACAGAATTAAATATTTCTATGATAATTTTCATACTTCTAATTATTGGTAGAAAAAAAATCATCACTCATAGAGAACCAAGTACATCTTTTCTTTCGTTATTTTAAGAAGAAGGCAGGAGAAGATCAAAAATCGAAGCTGCAGGAGATTTTTTCCAAATTAAAATAATACTAATAAACTGTTTTCTTTCCATATATTTTCGAATGTGTAAAATAATTATCTAGCAGAACATCAGAAATATATATAGAGAGCATTATGTTGCCCTAAATTAACTAAAAAACTCAGTAGTAAAAAAAGTAGACATTAAATATTTCACTATTTAAAAAAAAAAAAAAAAAAAAAAAAAAAAAAAAATGATGAACAACTAAAGAAATTGCCAGTAAGAAAATCAATTTTCTAAAAGTAGAAAAAAAAAAAAAAAAAAAAGCGTCTACAGACGATTAATTAAAATTCTAAATTCATTTTTTTATTTAAAATATCTAACATAACGCTTTTTTATTTGAAGACGGTAAATTTCTATGTTACCAATAGCAATATTGATATTTATTTTGTTTTATTTTTATTTATTTATTATTTTTATTTTATTTTATTTTATTTAACACTTTGATAGCATTTTAATTTCCCTGTGGAAAATGGTGTATTAAGAGAAATTATTTGGAAGATGACAAATAGAGTACCTTTATAAACCCGACGTTTTCAATTAATAACTTCGTTAATTAAGATGATAGAAATTTCTAACTACCTGAAATGCCTTCCTTGGAGTATTTGACACACATTGATATCTCTCATGATACGGTGGACTTGGCCTTCCACGAGGAGATGCGGTCGCAGACCAAAAAAAAAATAATGTCAGCGACAGAGACTTTTTTTTTTTTTTTTTTTTTTAATAAATAGAGATATGTACTACTTTGTGAAAGACGTAAAAATACAAATGGTGAATGATTAACATTTGTTCTTATTCTTTAAAATCAGTTTTATTTTTATGCTCACAGAAACAATTTTCTGGAACCCTGAATATAATTCAAATTAGTAATTAATCTATATCACACAAAAAGTCAATAATTAATCTTTATTTTAAAAATATCTTTTCAAATAATTTTGAACAAAAGGAATAAAAATATTAATTATTAATTAATGTCAGCAATATATCATTGCGTTTAGCTAGAAATTCTTATTTAGCAAATTTTTATTTATCTCATTTTTATTTGTTAATCATTCACTTTACTGAGTAATTTGAAATCAACTTTTAAAAAAAAATTCTCTTTTTAATATTTTTCTCGTTTACGTTTCATAAATAATTGAATTTTATAACGTCAATAAAATTCTAAGAAAATTAATTGTATTTTTCGTCTTCTGCTTTCGCTTAATTAATTTCTTTAAAGAATATTGGGGGGAAAAAAAGAGAGAGAGAGAAAGAAAATACTTGTTTTACTTTGTGATTGTTTATGAGTATCTTGTTGGACAAAAAAAATAAAATAAAATAAAAAAATAAAAAACCTTCCAATTAACTTAAATAATTACGGAGTTATTATAAATAATCGTTAACAAACAAGTAATTTTAATAAACCTTTTTTAATAATACCAAATGCAAATAAATTGATTATTACCATTTTCTGATTCTTTGTTTCTTTGTTTCATGAATATTTGAATCAAACAATTTTATGGAAAATATTGTGACGGATATCATTTCAATGTGTTTTGAAGGACTTCTAATATATATGTGATTAGTTCGTTAAATTAAGGAGAAATAATTAACTTTTATTAAAACCACACTGCCATATTATGCTTTAATTTACAGTACTAGTTTCACAGTAATTTTCAGTTCGAGGAACTTTTATTTAAAATCAACAATACAAAAAAAAAAAAAAAAAAAAAAAACACCTAACGGCAACTTTATTATCTCCACCTGATAGTTTTATGCAAATTTATTATTGTATCATGGTGTTTTGCCGCTAGAGTACTAACGTAGTAGGAAAAAAGGAAGCTAAGTTTCTAAAACAATAGTAAAGGCTAATTAGTTGAGAACGAATGGGGAGAAAGCATTATTTGATGAAATTTGAAGGACTTCAAATATGTCTGATTGGTTCGGTAAATTCAGGAGAAATAAATTAACTTGTATTAAAAGTCACGCTATCAAATTGTTAATTTACAATACTTGTTTCACAATAATTTTAAATTGAAAATCTTTTATTTAAAACCATCGATAGAAAAAAAAATAAGACATGAAAAACATATACACTGAATGGCAACTTTATTATTACCACTTGATAGATTTTACAAATTTATTATTGTACCATAGTGTTGCCGCTAGAGCGTTAAGGTAGTATGAAAAAAGGAAGCTGAGTTTTTAAAACAATAGTAAACGCGAATTAGTTGCGAATATATGGAAGAAAAATTAGTTGATGAACTTCGAAGGACTTCAAATATGTTTGATTGGTTAGATAAATTCAGAAAAAATAAATTAACTTGCATTAAAATCACGCTATCATATTGTGCTGTAATTTACAATACCTGTTCCACAATAATTTAAAAAGGGGGGAATTTTTATTTAAAATAATCGATAGAAAAAATTTAAGACGCGTAAAACGTATACATTGAACGGCAACTTTATTTTGACCACCTGATAGTTTTGTTCAAATTTGTTATTGCATCATAGTGTTGCCGCTAGAGCGTTAGGGTAGTATAAAAAAGGAAGCTGAGTTCTTGAGACAATAATGACGGCGAATTAGTTGCAAATATATGGGAAGAAAACTTTATTTGACGAAATTTGAATGTGGAGGTAATAATAAAAGCTCAGATGAACGGTCCTTCTTTTTTTTTTTTTTTTTTTTTTTTTTAATGGGGAGAAATTGTAGCATAGCCGCGCTACTTTTACACGATTAAAAATAAAGTGGTATGTTTCATCAGAGAAATGATTCCAATTTAGCTGCAACCAATATTTTGATGGTATGTTTTACTATTTTAATGGTGCTTATTTCTAAAACGGCACAATTAAAAATGGTGAAACTTGGCACTAATATTTTGGTTGCAGCTGAAATGGAATCATTTTTCTATTGAAACATATCATTTTATTTTTAACAGTGTATGTTGATATGCACCAGACGTTGATAGACACAAATATATATATCAAGGCGCAATAAACTATGGTATCTGGAGATCAGTAGCATCAACGCCCTGTTTGCATTTATATATAGATAGATATAGATTGTTACGAATCTATAAATAATAATTGTTCCTTTTATATAATTAAATTTAAAGAGAATTAATAAGGCTATAAAATGCAGTCGAACCTCGTTAACGTAAATCTCAAGGGGGATAAAAAATATGTTCATGTTACCAGTAGTTCATGCTATCAGTAACTAATCTTTATATAACTAAAGTAATTTTCATTTTGACGGGGATCGTGAAAACAGTTCATGTTAAAAGTAATTCTCGTTAACAGTGTTCATGTTAACGAGGTTCGACTGTATTAGTTTTCGGTGTTTCTGCCTTGCAACGGAAATAAAATAGCTCATTTCCCACTAGTCCTATATTCATTTAAAGTACGTCGTACGATGGTAACTTATGCTATACATTTCAAGTACGAATGTAATTGAATTCAGCATTTAGACGCTATCACGTTCACTCTCATGAACAGGCACGTGAAAATACATAGTAATCACGGTAAAAAAGAAAAAAAAAAAAAGAAAAAATGGTTTCAGGAAACTCGTAAACGTATTAAAACGAACATCATAAATCGTTCTGTATAATGATTCTACTTTGTATTTGTGTAAAGAGAAAAAAAAACTAAGTTTTACACTTTATAAAAATCTGTTTGTGCGGCAATTACCTGCAACATAATTGTCAAATTTGAGCTCAATCAAATGAAGCGTTTAAACGTTATTGAATTCATTCATACGCATTCAGGAATAGATATATCACCGTAAAAATACAAAAAATAATTCAGAAGATTTCAAAACTCAAAGAAACACTAAAATACCATGGTTGAATTTTTACATGATAACAATATTTCCTTTAAATAATTTATGTTCTTAATTTATTTTCTTCCATCATCCATAATTTTATGAATTTAGCGAATTACTCTTTTATTTAATCATTATGTACCTTTATACGAAATTTTTACCAATTCTGCAATATTAAAATTAATTTTAAAATAATTATAAGATTGAAAAAAAAAAAAAAAAAAAAAGAAAAATCTTTTTATACACCATGTTTTTAAATTTTCTGTTGAATCATATAAACTTGACAATTCTATGTATTAATAAATACTTTTTAAAAGAATTTTTGATGAATTATCTCATCAACTTGGAAAGAAAATGATCAAATCTGTAATAAAAAGAGCAATTATAAGAAATTTTCAAACATTTAGTAATTGAATAAAAGTATTAAAAGAATGCATTGTGATTGTGTTCTGAGTTATTCTAAAAGTTTCAAATGTCTAGCTAGTCAGGAAGTTATAGCTATAGAACTATATCAGTACTTTAAGAACTTGTATAAAATTTTTAAAGTGATAATGACGTCAATTTTTGTGAGATTCATAATTTAATTTTTTACAATTTTTTATTGTTCACGTTTAAGTAAATGTATTTATTTTCCTGTCGAAAAAAATGAACTCGTAAATTTTTTTGGCAACAATTATATTATAAATAAAATATTAATCCTTTTAGAACAACATATATTAGCATCACGAACCACATTAGCACTTTATCAATGTGTATACAATTTTTAAATTGATAATGACGTCAGTTATTGTGCGATGCCTAATTTAACTTTTATAATTTTTTAATGTCCACGTTTAATTAAATGTATTTATTTTTAAGTCGAAAGAAAATAAACTCTTTTTTTTTTTTTTTTTTTTTTTTTTTTTTTGGGGGGGGGGCAACAATAAAATTATAGTTAATTTTCAAATGGCTAATTTTAAAGCTATTAGGAGGTTATTATTTTCATAGTTTAAATAATTAAAGGAAAATCAGAAATTCGAAAATAGAGCTTCGAGGTATTGCGTTGTCATCGTGTTCTGAGCAAAAAAAAAAATTTCAAAAGTTCTAAAAGTTTCAAATGCCTAGCTAGTCGGGAAGTTAGTTAAAAATCGATTGCAAGATTTGTACTGGACAAACAAACAAGAAAGCGAGCTAATAAAAACATGGTAAAATAGCAAGACAGCATCACCTGTTGAGTGATTGGTCCTGAAATGTAATCAGCAGCATTTTAAGTTAAGGTCCAATTATATATCAATTTCAGCTAAATTGGTTTATAAGATTCCGCGTCCACATTTTTTTTTTTTTTTTTAATACAGACACATGGATATTTTCTAAAAATGGTAATCGTGTTCAGGACATTTCAAAACATGTAAATCCACCAAAAAACAGAGTAGAATTTTTTTTTTTTTTTTTTTTTTGCGAATTCAATATTTTTTCTTATCTGAATAAATGAAAGTAAAAAGAAGCAAGTACTTCTAATTTTAAAGCATATATATCCTAACATAGTAAAAAGTTGACTTTGAAATTACAACTTTTTCTTTTTCTTATGTATAGTTATTTAAGTAAAGAACATTCCAATAACTTTCCTTTGAAGTTTTCGTATAAGACATTCCCACACACACACATATATATATAATGTATATATACAAAATTTTAATATCTGTATATATATATAGATATATATATATATATATATACACTGCGTGTCATAAATATACCTACGCTTTGCTTTTCATTGAAACCTTAAAATATCGGATATTATGCAAGTAAGTTTATTAGTAATATTATTGCATTATGAAAGAATAATCTGAATTTTAAATAGAAACCAGAAACATTTATACAATATTAAATGAGTGTACAGACATCGAAATCTGAACATTGTGTGCCGTATCATAAATATACCTACTGGGCAAATTTTTTACAGTTTTCGTGCACGTAAAACGCCTACTGCGATTTTTTTTTCAGGAATGCCACGTGGCTAGGAACTAACTAAAGTTGCAAAAGCTCAAATTGAATCTTTACGTGCTGCAGGTAAAAGCTATACTTTTATTGCAAACCATCTACATCGATCCAAGGGATGCATTCAAGATTTTGTTACAAAGAAATGGTCATATGGCATAAAAAGACGAAGTGGTCGTCCTAAAACACTGACTCAACCAGAAGGAAGGTAGATTTCTAGAATTGCATCGAATTCAACTAAATCTGCCAATGAAATTAAAGTAGAGTGCCAACTGCAAGTGAACAAATCTACCATAATCCGAGCTATACATCGAAATCCTAATATGAAGAGAGAGAAAATGACTTCAGCTCCAAAATTAAAGGCGGAACACAAAATTCAGAGACTAGAATTTGCTATAAAATCTTTTTGTAAAAAAATAGAACCGACTCCAAAAAGGAACTACTATTCAAACAACTAAAAATGAAAGAAAATTGGCAGAAAATGGAACTGTAAATTGCGCCTAAAAGTATAAAATAATTTTCTTCGCCAAACAACCTATAACACTACAATTAATCATAACTTTTGAAGTCGGCGCAAAATTAAATAAAATTTAATTAGTTTTTAAAGGTTTGTCTTTAGATCGGTAGCAACAAATGCTGTTGTTTCGAATGATCCATTTTCATGTTTCCTTTTTACTTTCTTCTATATGTAATATAGAGAAAGTATTGGATTCGCGAAAATTTTCGACCTCCGTTTTTTGACGGATCTACACGTTTTGAGATGTCCTGAACACGAATTGATAGTTTTTAGAAAATGTCTGTCTGTGCGTCTGTCTGTCTGTCTGTCTGTGTGTCTATGTGTCTGTCTGTATCATTTTTTTGTGGACGCTGTATCTCACGAACATATGAATGAAATTTAACCAAACTTTGTATTTAGTTGCACCCTGACATGAACTGGTGCCCATTAGATTTGGGGATCAATAGCTCAACAGGTGGCGCTGTAATCGCATTTTATGCAAATTTTTAACATGGCAGCATAGGACAAAATTCCGTATAAATGGGCATAAT
>OZ005652.1:340860401-341012901 GCA_963930645.1 Salticus scenicus | reverse complement strand
GGCCACGCGTTGCTGTGACTAAGTTATACGTTGAATTATACGGCTGTAAACTATTTAGTACAGTCAAATTATTATTTACGAACAAAGATGAAAACGTTGTAGCCGATGTAAAAACCCACAGGGTTGAGATTTGAAACTTAGGTCAAAATTTGGAAGCGATTGATAAAAATTTTCGTAGTGTTGATATTAAGCACAAATTAATTTTATTGTAGGGTCCTATAAATTTTAATGGAGAAGTGATATATATTATTTCTAATGCTACTTTGGATAAAATTGCTAAAATGACTAATATATAAATTAAATTCTATTAAAATTCTATTAAAATAAAAGTATTAAAAAAACAGACGATTTTAAAATCAATTTTTATGGAGGAGTGAAATATAATATATGCTATAATGGATAATTATACTATAAAATGACCTCATCATTTTAAATATTTTAAAGAGGGCAACAGCTGTAGTTATAAAAAGGAAAACAATAAGGATAAACCAGAAAAATAAGTAAATTTGATAAATATTTTAAAACTTTAAAATTGGAAATCTTATGAAATACTGGACATTTAAAGTAAATACATGTATCATTTTAAATAGAAAAAGATTTTGGAAAAGTTTAGTGTATTTTAACGAAGTGATGAGACGTTTTTGAGTATGTTAAAAGTTTAATAGTAAATTCAAGTTAATAAAGATGGGAAACATTGAGGATTAAGATAAGAATAATTATAAGATAAAAAAAAAAAAAAAAAAAAAAAAAAAAAAAAAAAAAAACTTTTTATATACCATGCTTTTAAATTTTAATATACTAATAATATACTAATTAAAAGGAAAATGATAAATATTCTATCATAGTTTGAAGTCAAATTTGTTTTCAAATGTCTAAATAAAATATCTGATGTAAGATACTAATATTTTGCAGCGGAATAGATTTCATTTCTGTCATCCTTGGCGAAAAAAAAAAAAGAATATCGCCAAATTATCTGGCGAAAATATTTAATTCCTTTCAAAAATCATGGTTATTTTAACAACTTATATTAAAAGAGTAATGGATAATATGAAACAATATTTCGTACAATACATATTACATTTCATACATACGTACAATGAATAATACATATTACATTTCGTACAATGCATAAATATGGCATGTATATTTTCGTGTTACGCTTTTGATCGCCAAATAATAATAATAATAATAATAATAAACCAAGGGCGACAGAGTTTTGAAATTTAAAATTAAAATTTTGTCAATTTGACAGCAAAGTAGTTCAATCTAACACCCGCGATAACTAATACATATCTATACCCAAATATAAGGATTAAAATCGGGAAATAAATTTCCTCGATTTTTAATAATTTCTTACAAAAAATCCAGTGGGCAATTAACATGGGAAATTTTTTTCTTGGCTGCACAGACGGTCAGTGAGTCACACTTCGCTTGCGTATAGAACTCATAGATATAGTATAGTATATATAGAATAGAGTGATCATTGGGGAGAAAAAAGTTATTCCTTTTCATTTGGGAAAAGACGACGTTTTTACCAAAATATGGCCGTCTTTCCCCGAGTGAATACACACGGGAATACATACTAATATTTTAGCAAATAAAATTTATGAATAATTTATTTGCTAAAGGAGAATGGAAGACTCAAGATACAGTTTCAAATTCATATTTCTTTCTTTCTTTTCTTTCTTTTTTTTTTTTTTTTTTTTTTTTTTTTTTTTTCAATACCACTTAATGGCTGTTTCCAAAGCTTTTTTTTTTTTTTTTTTTTTTTTTTTTTTTTCGGCATCAAAAATCTTTGTACGATAACATGGGGATGAGAGATCTATATATATTACTATATCTATGATAGAACTACATTAGCACTTTATCAAAGTGTATAAAATCTTTAAATTGATTATGACGTCAATTTTCGTGAGATGCATAATTTAACTTTTTTTAAATATTTTAACGTTCACGTTTGATTAAATGCATTTATTTTTATGTCGAAAGAAAATGAACTCGTTTTTTTTTTTTTTTTTTTTTTTTTTTTTTGGCAACAATTAAATTAATGGAACTCACAGATATTTTGGAGCAACTTTAATAAAGGTCTATAATTAACAAATAATTGCAATAAAACAATATTGTGACAATAAATTGCGATAAAAACTATCCTATCTCTCAAGTTGGACCAAACTGCACACAGTGTGCAAAATTTCATTAAAATCGGTTCCTTAGTTTAGGAGTTTACCCCGGACAAACATCGTGACACGTAATTTATATATATATACAGATATATATATATATATATATTAAAAACCTTTTCAAACATTGCAGAAGATGAAACCAAGTATCACATGAAGAATTAGAAAGAACATGAATAAATATTGCTGAAATATTACGTATCCTTTTATGAATACATAGAACATCCATACTTTTTCAAGGACATAGATTGAATGTTCCATGCAAATTAGGTATTATTTCTGTCATTTCACAATTCAATTTGCTAAATATTTTCAATACGCTATGCGCAATAACACCTAAACGACGTATAAATAATGTCAAATTCAATAAGAAAATGACAAAACAAAAGGCAAACATACTTTTAAAAACAACAAGCAACAATATTACTTAAAAAATAAAATTAATCCCAACAATAAATAATAAAACTAAAATTTTTACTTACTATACAATTGCAAAAATCGCTGATATTGCCTCAAACATACCAGCATAGCCACGAGGCTAAATCGAGTTAAATTCGCAGAGAGATGTAGAGTCATAGTTATCTTCTATACTATCAAGTTGAAAAAAAAAAAAAAAAATTTAAATTTAAATGTATCTGCTAATGATATTAACAACTAAACAATAATAATTAAATTTTATTATATTTTAATTTAATTTTTCAGTCATACAAATTTATGAGATTCGTTAATTCGCAATCAGTAGTAACGTTCAGATGTGAGGATGTTTTTATTGGATTATAAAAGAATGAAAGTTGGATGTACGATGGCGCCCTCTATTAGAGAGAAAAATAATAATGATCCCCTTTTTTTCTTTTTTCTAAACAAAAAGTTGCTTTAAAAAAAAATCTTATTAGAAAATCGGACGCTTAATAAAAAATACCATGCAAAAAGTAATTAAAAGTTATTAAATATAATATGTTAGGAGGTTTAACAAATGTTTTGCAGCTGAATTCCTCTTAAAAGGAAACTTATAATATATATACATATATATATATATATATATATATATATATATATATATATATATATATACAGCCGGGCTTTATTTTTATATTTATCAGAACAGAGGTTTTTTATTGTATATAAGAAATTAATTAGAATAGTTTTATAAATAGTTTTATGTAAACATGATTTGATATGAGTAAATGAATTAACTTTAAAAGAAAATTCTTTTCTCTTATCAAAAATATCAAACTCTAAGATTCCATTATCATTACATTTCTTTAAATCTAGAAAGGTTATTTATTTATTAATCGTATTATTTTTAGTTAATGAACGACTATTAGGATAGTTATCTATGAAGGTGCTAAGATTGCTATCATTAAAGTAAAAAACGATAATATCATCAAGACATCTGAAAAACATTAAGTCATTCATAAAGAGAAGTTTCTTTCGTAAAAATAAAGATATAAATCAGTAAATAAACTACTAGCAGAGTCACCTTGTGGCATACCTTTAATACTCTTATAATTATGATTGTATAGAAAAAAATATTATGTAATATGAAATTTATTAAAATTTTAAAATAATGAAACGATATATTTTCTTTTATACTATGTTGATGTTCTTTAAAAAGAATTAATATAATGTTATGTAAATCATGAATGTCAATATTATTGAATAAATCATTCAAACCAAATGTACTAATAATTGTAATATGTTTGAAATTTTTAATTTTATTAGGAAGTTGAAAACTATTTTTAATTCAACACTTATTTTCATTGTTTAAAGTTAAGCTATAAATTTCTTTTAAAATTTTTTATAGAAGAATACAATCAACATTATTATAACCATTACATCTAATTGTTACAGTGCGAAATTTTACAGGTGTTTTAGGAAATTTGCGAATAATAACTGTATATGGATAGTTGAATTTTTTATATTTAGTTTTAATAATTTATGAAAGTTTAAATCTTTTTATTATTAACTTGCGTTTTTAAAACCAATGTAACATTTAAAATGAGATAAAGAATACAAAAATTTAAAACTTTAAAAATACATTTTAATTAAAAACATTAAAATACACGACAGACGTTTCGGCTAGAACAATAGCCCTCCTCAGTGTCAAACATACATTGCGTTTTTAAGGTGGTTTGCTTAAAAATATTACTATTTAAAATAGAGTTGTCTAATATTTGTTTATATAACATTTTACAAATAATGGCATAATTATTAGGGGATTTATCTACATAAGTAATAATAAATTTATTTCGTAAAATACTGATAGCTTTACTTAAGATTTTATGTTTTTCATATTTAATAAACCTCGATTGAATAATAAGCTGAAATTTTTAGGTTTTTTAACGGAATCATCTTCCATACATTTGAATATTCTAAAGGTTCGTTATAATCAATTGCAATTTTATAATTAAATAAATCTAAATCTAGAGAAAACTGATTTAACATTTGATTTATAATTTTTAAAGGAAGTCTAAATTTTTTGCCGTAATTCATAGGTATATATAAATTAAAATCATTAAGATACAGATCATTATAAATTAAGATCACCAGTAATAATATGTCCATGCGTGGTGTCAACAGATTTTTTGTGATTAGGGTCATTGCAGTAACAAACAATATTAGAAGGTATATTTTTAGAAAAATTATTGTAATTAAAAATACGTCTACGTAAAATATGAGGATACTTAAAAGTTTTGTAAATAGAAATACTTTTAATTGGGAAGACATTATATTCATTACTAATAAATAGACTGACAATTGACATAATTAAAAACATTATTAGTAAAATTTATAATTAATTGTGTATTGTGAGATTTATAAGAAGGCTTAGTGGAAATTTTTATATTTAATAAAGAAGCACAATAATGTAATATAATAATAAAAAATAAAGTGTCAGATAATTGCCTTGAATAATTGTATTTATGAAAAATTTTAAAGTAAATACTAATAAATTGTTCTTGATTTTAAACATAAATTTTCTTATTTCTAATCAATTATAATTTAGATTGTAGGAAGCAGCAAGATGATCAATTGAATTTTTAATCAAATCACAGTCTTGAGATTTAAGTTTGTTTTTTCTATTACCATGTTTAAATCTAGACTTTCTTGAAATTGCATAAAATTTAAACAAGAATAAATATTGTTATAATTGTCAAACTTTTCTAAGTAAGAATAGGCCAAATTAGACTTCTAATAAATTTGTTGGTGAGTAAGTGGTATTGAAATATGAAATACATTTAGATTCCCTTAGTAATCTAAGATTAAGATTTTTATTATATCTAGAATTTTAACTGCTACATTCTGAAAATCATGTAATTTAAAATGGGAATATTCAACATTATGTAACAAGTTAAATAAGAATTTGGACACTTAATATTAGACCTATGGTCATTAAGCCTAATACGTGGGTTACTAGTTTGACCAATATATTTAATATGACATTTCAAAGAATAAATTACATTAAAAGCCCAACAGAAAATTACCAAATTAGAGGAGTATATATATATATATATATATATATATATATATGGTTGCATAATGACCCTCCAGTTTCATTGTTTATGGCTTGGAGGAAATGACCAGGATATAGGTCTGATGTCCAATCCGTACCTTTTCGCGGTGCAGCTGTTAGTAATGCTTGGCATTACGAAACAACACGGATATTCTCGCACCAAGACGCATTGGCCAGCGTGTTGTGACTTGGCCAATTCCTCCTTCATATTTCAAAACGCCTGTTTCATATGTACAATGACCCTCAATCTCCGGGGACCGGAATGTTCCTGCTCCGGGTAGCAAGCAGGAAAACAAGAAGTAGAGGGTGCGAAGGATCACGGAGCCAGCTGCCACGAAATGAATATATGCACTTCAAATTGCAGGTTGTTGAGTTCCGAACATAGACTCCTTGAGCTCGAAGAAGCACTACGACATATTACAAGGGATATTGTAGGAGTCAGTGACTATAGAACAAACGGTGAAAATTTTCTAGATTTGAAGAATGGAAATATGCTTTATTACCAAGGAACTAAATAAGGAAGATGTAGCCGAGTCAGATTTTTGGTTAACAAGAATCTAAAAACAAAATAAGCCACGAGCTTTTCTGGTAGTGGTACAATAATCACTATCAAGCTGTCTAAGCGTTATAATGCTCAGCTAATTCAAGTTTATGCTCCAACCATCACATGCAAATACCAAGTTACCGAGAAATTTTATGGGGATGTTCTGAAGGTTCTCAGCAAAAACCAGAAAGCACAATCTTAGAATCATTATGGGAGATTTCAGCGCAAGGATTGGTACTAAACATTCAAATGAATGTTTAGTTTGTGGATTTGGAAAGGGAACTAGAGATGAAAGAGGATATAGACTGATTGAATTTGCATAATGCGAAAAGTTTTATGTCATGAATTCACTTTTTAAAAAGAACACAAATAAGAAATGGACATGGAGGAGTCCGAATCGAGGAACAAGAAAAATTGACTGCATTCTAACTGACAAGAAATGCACTTTTACGAATTGCGTCGTGATAAATAGGTTTAATTCTGATAGTTATCACACACTGGTATGTTGCAAGGTAAAGTTTCAGGCTGCACTGGAAAGGCAGATATTGGTGAAAATTCGAAACAAGAGAATTTAATGACAGTTTCTAAAAGCTAAAAAAAACAGGATTTCCAGCTTGAACTAAAAACAGATTTCAGCTGTTTGACGATACTGAAGCCATCAATGAGTTCACGGTGAGTTTTGTCAATGTTGTGCAAGAATCAACAAATATATTGCTAGTTTAGAAGATAAATGTATTAAGAAAATCTCGGAAGAGACACGACAGCTTATGAGAAAAAGACAAAAAGTGAAATATAATAAGAAAATATTACTGCATAGGTTTTGAATTTTCAGAACTATGTAACGCTCTGAGGAAAAAGTTTGTAGAAGACAATAGGAAATTTAATTGTAATATGATACAGCAAGCCACGGAAAAAAATAAATGTTTGAAGACTGCAAAGAGAAATCTGATGCTTGTTAGAAAAATAATTCTAGATTTGAAGGCAAAAAGTGGAAATATTACTCGGAATTAACAGAAAATTCTAAAAAAAGCAGCAGTTTTTTATTCAGAATTGTACAGCTCATCAGAACAACTCAATGGTTCACCAACTCTATCAAATACAATCGACGCTGTTCCAGCTATATTGAAGGAAGAAGTAGCTATGGCAATAAAAGTAATGGAAAATGGAACAGCTTCAAAAGAACATAAAATAGCTCTGGATATTTTAAAAGAAGCAAAGAATGAGACACTGAGGCACTTAGTGAACTATTCAACAAATGTATAATACTATGTGATGTTCCAAAGGATTGAAAAAATGCCATCATAATCTTACTCTTAAAGAAAGGAGAAAAAGATATTAGAAACTATCGTCCAATCAGCCTGCTCACAATTTGTATAAAATTATCATTAAAGTTCTGACAAATCGCCTACATAAACAATTAGATGCAGCGCAACCTAAAGAACAAGCAAGATTTCGAAGTGGTTTTAGCATCATTGATCATATTCATACAATTAGAGAAATTATTGAAAGAAGTAATGAATACTAACTCCCTCTCTGTGTGAAAAAGCTTTTGATGATGATATTGTGTTTTTTTTTAATTGTGTAATAATAGGTAATACATTTACTGATTTCCAGTACTTGTACCACAATATGACATTATTGTAAATCCTTTAAACCCTTGGGGTATTTGATTTTAGGGGCAGATTATGATCAATAGCAGAACATGACCAGTAGCATATGACAAGTTGCAGAATATGGACACATTAAAAAAGCATTCAAATGCAGAACGACATGTTAATTTCTTTTACTCAAAATCAGATCAGAATGTACTTTTATGAAAGGATTTTTTTAACATGTCTATTTGAATTTTATGATATGTATTTTTTCGAAATGACAAGCACGATCCCTGCAATTGTCTAAAGTGTCTCCCAGACAGTCGCCATTTGCCCACAACATAGAAGTATTGTGATTTAAAACTCTTCACTCACTCAGTATATTTTGTAATAAGTATTATAATCATGAAAATATTCGATAATGATATTTTGGTCTATCGATATGCTTTGATGTTTTCTGAATTCATTTTAATTATTTTTACGGTAATGCATATATGTATGTATGTATATATACCTATATATGAGTAAATACGATAACGTTTAAACGCTTATTTCGATTGAGCTCAATTTTAGTACATATATTACAAGTCTCTGTCGCACGAACTGCATAGATTTGAATGACTGTTGGACTTATACTTCTTTTACACCAACACAAAGATTATTTTATTATTTTTATTATTTTTATTGCTTATGAAGTTAAATTATTGAACGAGCGATTGCATCTAAACATCTTATTCGATTAATCTAAAAGTAGGTATACTAAAAGTCGCATGACTTTTATAGATTTTGTTGAGTGTAGGACTTCTAGGTTTTTTACATGAACACAGAGAAAAATTCTTAATTAGTATGGCTTATGGATTCAAATCCTTTATGCACAATAGTGTCTGCTCTCTTTATCCGGATAAGTTAAATGTTGGCAAATATGTTATAGGTCCCCATTGTATGACCTTCACAAATATGGATTATTGTAGGGCTTACAGTTCTTTTACAGTGATTATATATGTATATATATATATATATATATATGATTACGGCGTATGGATTAAAATTATTTGGAGTGTGCTAGTTTATAAACTCCGCGCTTGTTAAAAATAAAATTAGGAATGTTATAGCTCATCGTTAAAAAAAAGTATATAAACTATAATGACTTTTTTTTTAGTGGGATGAAAAATAACTTACATATACATCGGAGGTCTATGTATATGTACCGTAAAATTTGTTGCTAATTGTAATTTAAAGATGATAGACAGATACAAAGAATTCCGCATTATTAATATTTTTAAAATACCTCGTCATTGAAAAATAGAACTGACTCAATCAATGACACTGAAGCACTCTATCAACGTTGCTTAAAAATAGTAAGTAGATTATAAAATGTAATTAATATTTTTAATGTTTATAGCTAGATTTTTTTTTTTTTTCAATTTTCAGTAAATTATGATAATACTATATCAGACTATTTTCCAGATTTTTTATAGAAAAATGGTAATAGCTGATTCACAGTCGCAAATTCTGGATTATCTCCATCATAAATCAAAAGTAGTGTAATGAAGTCAACGAAAGACAAAAACTTAAAAACTAATTTTCTTTTTTTATTTTACGAATAAGGGGAGAGAAGCATTAAGACGAATTATACATTTAGGCTCAATTAAACTAAATCACATTACTAGTAATTTCTAAGAGTATATTTAAATACATCTCACTACTTGGACAAGCTTCATGGCATCAGACCGGGTTACATTTAACCTCCTAATAACTATACATTAGCCCAAATCTAAGCGCATACCTTCAGTCTGTATTCAAAAGTACGAACTTCTCATTCATTTATTTTTTATTGCCATTTATTCATAGCCCATATACATCAGATTTGTGTGCTTGACTCGGAGTCTGTAAGTTTTCGTCAGATAAAAGCAGATAGCACATGACAGAATTATAATACGAATAACTGGAAAAACACGGGTCAGCGCGAGAATCGAACACGCTCTCCTACGTTCGAAAGCGATTAGTAGCATGGTGAAATAATCACTTGGCTAAAGCAATACATCCTACAAGAAAGCCAACGCACAGACTAAAATTGAGGCACTGACGTCACGCTCTATCGTCCTTCTTCACAACCAAACCTATGTGGGTCTAGACCAAACCAGTCCTGCAAGCATTGTACTTGTACGTACTATGAACTAAAATTCCACTGTCGGTCGTCAGTAATCGGTAATCTGTGGCCTTCTCGTGTTCGTTTGCACGTGGATTATTATTATATTTTAATATACATTTCATTACAAAATAAAGATAGCTTGCTTTGTGATTTTATGATATATACATATAAGAAAACGTCTTAAAAATGTCATATAAATGTGCGGTACACACAAGTCGAGGCAATTAAAAAATGAACCTCGAGTAAACGTTTTTAGTTTTCCACGGGATTAAAAACCTCCCCAAAAAAATGGATATGGAGAAATTTAAAGCCAACAAAACATTCTAAGGTAAGCCAGATTCTTGAATTATTTCTTTAAGAATTTAATGTGAAATCACCCTGTATGTTTTACACAAATTTATAATGTCTTTATTTTATGATGTAAATTTTATAACGAAATAGTAATGTAATAATAACGCTGTATGATAATAATTATCCTAATATATAAACTGACATAAATTAGTAAAAATATTGAATTATAACTTCAAAAAGTTCTTTGCAATCAGTCTTAAAGAAAATTTTGTGCAAAACATTCATTAATAATTTTGTAAAATAAGATAAATTTTATCTTGGTGATGAAAAGTATAGTGAAAAGACAAATTGTTTAGAAATTTGCCTATAATAATAAATGATCGAAGCTTAGAAATAATAATTATAAATATATATAATAATAGCAGTAAATACTTTTGAATATTTATCGATAAAAATATTATGCTTAATTATGATAAAATAATATTTTTAAAATCAAAAAAAAAAAAAAAAAAAAACTGTATATGTCTATGTACAAATACATGTATATTATTATTATTATTATTATTATTATTACGATACAAAATATTTCTATTTCTCATGATGTTCATAAATTTTTTCTTTAATATAAATTATAAATTATTTATTTCTGTGATAATATACTTTTAAATTTAATTAAAAAAAAAAAAAAAAAAAAAAAAAGCTATTTTACTTATCTAATATTCTAAGTTATTTTATTATTTTTTTTTAATCTAAAAAATTACCAGTCAGTTACAAAAGTTATGCATAAACTTTCATTATTATTATTATTATTATTATTATTACGATACAAAATATTTCTATTTCTCATAATGTTCATAGATTTTTTCTTTAATACAAATTATAAATTATTTATTTCTGTAATAATATACTTTTAAATTTAATTTAAAAAAAAAAAAAAAAAAAAAAAAAAAAAAAGCTATTTTACTTAGCTAATATTCTAAGTTATTTTATTATTTTTTTTAATCTAAAAAATTACCAGTCAGTTACAAAAGTTATGCATAAACTTTCATTATACAATAGAATTTTCTCAGCAGTAACAGAAAATTGATTTGGGTAAAAAAAAAAAAAAATCAGGAAATATGGAAATATGGTAAGTTAACAATTCCTGAAATCAGGAAATATAATAACTAAATAAATTTTTATATGAGAAAATATATTCAGCAAAAAATTATTAAAAAGGAAAAAAAAATCTAACTAACAATTACCTCTAAATGATGAAAGAAAAATATGTAATAATAATAAATTTCTCTTATGCGTGACAGGAAATATTCATGGAAATATTTTGTACTTATTTGTATCTGTGTAAATTATCTAGATTTGAAATTTTCACTGAGGTTGATTCCTTTACCTTAATTTTTGATTTTTCTCCTTGAAATTTGTATAAACAAATTTAATTACATACTTTCCTTGAATTAAAGTATACTATTTTGAAAGCTTTAGAAAAAATCCCTTGCTCGCAATTAAAAAAAAAAAAAAAAAAAAAAAAAAACACTCAGTTTTTTTTTTTTTTTTTTTTTTTTTCTAATTCAGTTTGTGACACCACTTAATTATTAATGGAATAATTAAATAAAATAATTTATTTGAATTAACTTTAAAAACAATTAAATTTTTTAATTTCTGCTTTCCTTCATATCGTATTTTAAATTTTAAAAACCTTTATTTTACATCAATGAAGTATGTTAAATAATTCTTGATTAGCAAATATTATTCTGCAATTAAAATAAACAAGTTTCATTATGCATTTTCAATTCCTTTTGAAGATTTTAAAAGTAAGAGATGAGAATGAAGAAGTACGATTTGTTAAAATATAAACAGAGTTGAGTTTTGTATAATTTAATTTTAGTTTATTAAGATACGTAAATATTTGATTATTGTCTTCTTAATATATATTTTAAAATTTATAAAAGAAACAGTAATTTTATATTTAAAAAAGAAAAAGAAAGAAATCATTACTTAATTATCAAACAAGGCATATTTTTAAAAGGATCAATTAATAGAAATAAAACAGTTCCATTTTATTTTTATATATAGAATATACTTTAAATAAATAAATAAGTATATATATATATATATATATATTAATGTAAAATATCTTTTAAACATATTTCATGATAAATTTGTGAAAAAAAAAAGCACCACAGAACTGTCAATAATAAATAATAAGTAAAACACTTTGTATAAACACCATAAAATGCAAAAATTTGCAACAGTTGTTTCAGGTTAAAAAAAGAAATCAGGAGAACAAAGTAGGCACGAGTTTTTCTTCAAAGTTTTTTATTTATTAATGATAAAATGAAATATAAATTATGAATGTGACTAATGAGTTAACATTACCATGATCATCATTAATAATTTAAAACTGGTGAGATTCTTGCATTTTTAAAAACTGTAATAATTTATATCACATGGATTTTTATTTATTTATTCTTTTAATTTAATTTAATTTAATTTTTATTATTATTATTTGTTATTGTTGTTATATTTTCTATTTAACAAATTGTTTCCATCAAAATTATGTTCAAATCATTTAGAAAAAAATTTTTTATTCAGATTTTATTAAACAACATACGCGATATATAAATGCCTCAAATAGATTAATCCTTAAATATTCAGATGTAACACATTATAATTATATTTCAATTCATATTTTGCACTATTAGAATAATAATTTGAAGGAGTAATTATTTTTAAATGAAACTGTTAAGTAAGGAAATAATAATAATAATAAAAAAAAAAATGCCCAATTTAGAATATTAACTAAATACATTTTTTTTTTTTTTAATAAAATTTAAAAGGGTATTCCCACAGAAATAACTAATTTATATGAAAGGAAAAAATTATAAATATTATAAGAAATAGAAATACTTTGTATCGTAATATTAATAATATACATGTACATAGACATATACATTTTTTTTTTTTTTTTTAATTATAAAAAGATTATTTTTTTTATAATTTATCATAACATTTTTACCGATAAATATTCAAAAGTATGTTTTGCTATTATTATACCTATTTATTATTATTATTTTCTAAACTTCGATTACTTCGATTACTGTAAATTTCTAAACAATTTGTCTTTTCTCTAGACTTTTCATCACCTAGATGTAATTTATCTTATTTTACAAAATTATTAATAAATGTTCTGAACAAAGTGTTCTTTAAGATTGCTATTGCAAAGAAGTTTTTTAAGTTATAATTCAATATTTTTACTAATTTATATCACTTTATACATCAAGATAATTAATTATTATCATACAGCGTTATTATATTAATATTACGTTAATTTTTAGTATAATATTTCGTTATAAAATTTACATGATAAAATAAAGACATTATAAATTTGTGTAAAACACATAGGGTACTTTTTTACATAAAATCTTTAAAGAAATAATTGAAGAATCTGGCTTACCATAGAACGTTTTGTTGTCTGAAAATTTTTCCGTTTAATGCTCCATATCTTTTTTTTTTTTTTTTTTTTTTTTTTTTTTTTTTTTTGAGTTCTTGATCCCATAGAAAGTTAAAAGCTTTTACTCGAGGTCCATTTTATAATTGCCTTGACATGTGTGTACCACACATTTATGTGGCATTTTTAAAACGTTTTCTTATATGTATATATCATAAAATCATAAAGCAAGCTATCTTTTTTTTAACGAAATGTATGTTACAATATAATAATAATCCACGTGCAAACGAACGCGAAAAGTATCATCTTACACAAAATTCTTCATTATAATTAAATAATAATAATAATTTCTAAAATCCCGTTTATATTAGATTGATAATTAAACTATAAAGGAAATATTTCATATGGATAAACATATGGATAAAATTTTTTATTCGAAGATTGTTTCACAATCAGTTCTGGTTTAAATTCAAATAAACGTATTGAATTTTTTTTTTTTTGCAACGTTTAAACACCAAAACTCAAAAAAAAAAAAAAAAAAGAGGGGCGGGGGGATACGTTAATACTGTATAATTTGAAATATAAAAGAATTTTTAATTGGCAATATAAAATAATAAATTAATATTTTAAATTTTTTAGAAGAAATTGACTTAACGTATTTTATTTATTTCATTCAATAATATAATTTCTCTCTATCAGATTGTTATATGTTTCACAATGAGAAAAGAATATAATAATGCTCAATGATCGGAGTTAAAGGTTTAAATCCTACAGTTACATAATCAATATTAAAATAACAACTGCCCATGTTTTATAACACTGGAATTAACCATCGCAACAAATTGCCTTTTCACTTAAGTACGGGGGTCCATTACCGTGACGTCATACACCCTGTGCGGAGGCTTTCTTGTAGGATGTGTTGGCCAAAGAGAACCCACGAACCTCCTTAATTCGGAAGTCAGTAAATAGTTACGAAACGACTCACTTCATTTTCCATAAAATACTCATCCTAGAATTACCAACATTCAACTGAATAACAACCTTCGCAACTTCTTTTAAACTCGTTCTACATCTTGACAAATTACTTCGAAATAGCTGGTAATACTTTGCACCAACCTTCTTTTACCTAAACATGACACTTTCTCTGAAACCATCGCCCTCTAACTCTGGGTACAGCTGGTGATTTTAAAATTTCCAGCTCAACACATTATGCTCAACTCGACGCTGTTAGCGAAACCACGACTATCTGTATCCGACTGGTGACTTTCAACCCTAAAATAACGCATAAGATCACATAACTCACAACGTAAAATAGGCTTTCAGGTAAGTTCGAAATTATAGAAAAAAATTGTATCTTTTAATTATTATTATTATTATTATTGTGGCTGTTGGCCATGGTAGCAATATAGTAAAGATATTGCAGTTATTTAGTGGCAACAAAGTAAATTATACGTAAAATGTTATTTTATATACTTCTTTACCTAAAATAAAACAAATAGGAGCAGATATTTATTTTTTTATTACAAACAGAAAAAATAATAATAAAATTCAAAAAATCATATTTGGGGTGCATAAATTCGAACTAATGACAGCCTTCCACGTATACTTTCATTGCAATGTACGTCATCGTTTGCTTAAAGTAAAGAAACTATCATACAGGCATTTATTATTTATTTATTACATGTAGCTATAATACTGTTTTCATAAATACAGCACAATTTACTCTTTTTATTAAAAAATATATTCTAAAAATGTATTTTCGAATTCCGAAGTAATTTATTTAAGTTGTCTACTCATACAAGTAGCTAAAATTTATGTTTTAAACAAATAGTCCGAATTTTCTAACGTTATTATTATTATTATTATTTTTTTTTTTTCAGGTGACATCGTTTCGATAGCAAATTTTGAATATGATGCCAAAAGCGACGCTTCAGTGGCAAAAAATGAAATTTAGCTTTGAACTTAATGAAAGGTAAAGCGGAAAAGAATGATCGACAATCAATAAATGCGTTGTTTCGATGAGGGTGATGTGTCATTTTACAGATTCAGAAGCTTGGATGGCTGTTTGTCGAGGGAGCAAACACAAACCGAAGTAGCTGAAGCTACAGGAGTTTCGCAAAGTGTGATTTCTTGGATCTGAAACCATTTTTGGTGACTGGAAATGCATTCCGAATATCAGGGCAAGGTCATAGATGTGAAAGAACGACCTAAGAAGATCGATATTTAACACTAACAGCTCGGAGACAACGAAATATGAATGCCATTTCTTTTGTTGTAAGACGGAAGGAGGCCACCCACCACTGGATAGAGGTTTAGAGCCTCCCTTCGTGATTTATTAAAAAAAAAATTAGAAAACACCTTCTCTCGGCTACTAGCACCACAATTTCGACTGAAACTGTCCGAAACCAGTAAGTTTGTATGCTCGCCGACCCATGGCATGCATTACGTTAACAGAAAGGTACCGTCGCCCTTGCAAGGAATAGGCAACAGATTATCTAAACTGGAGGAGAATTTAATGGTGAAAAATTCTGCTCTCTGATGAGTCCCGTTTTTTTGTTCATCATGTTTTCATCTGGAGGGAACATGGCACTAGAAACAATTCAGCGCTTGTGCACGGAAGTGTCAGATTTGGCGGTGGAGGAGGGAGGAGAGTGGTGGTCTATGCTGTGTAACGTCATTGTCTTAATTAGTCGCGTCCGAATAAAGAAATGCCAGAAGTTTTCTTACAAGAATGACATTTAATAAAACAATAAAAAATTTTACATAATTAAAATTCAGCTAATAATTTAACAGAATAACTAAAAAATAATAACATCTTCGAAAAGCAGTTTTTTTCCATGACCATTAATCTCGAAGACTCGTCTCAGCTCTCTCTTCTCTAAGATCTAATGTCCCTCTTCCCTGGTCAAGAGATGTGATTGCGGGTGAGTGGAGGGAAATGGCACTCCTTTAAATTTCACATGGTTGGAGTGAGATTCGTTACAGCTGGCTTCTCCAGTGATTTGCGCACTGATCTCCACATTATTCGAAATGGATCTCTGAAAGGTCACCGACATAGAAATGAGATCCTCAGACCTATTGCTACAGCGACGAGCCAATTTCAGACAGTTTGAGTCAAAACTGGAGTGCTGTAGCCGAGTGAAGATGTTGTTGAACAAGAATGGCATTCATATTTCGGTGTCTCCGAGCCATTAGCGTTAAATATCGATCTTCTTAGGGCGTTCGTTCACGTCTACGGCCTTGCCCTTGTCTTTGGCCAGCATTTACATTCACCAAAAAATGGCCAACAATTCTCCAAGCTTCTGAATCGGTAAAATAACTTCGTTGAGACATCACAATCTCCGAAACAACGGATTTACTGAATGTCGATCCTTTTTTTCCACATTACCTTTCATCAATTTGAAAGTCAGATTTCATTTGATGCTGCTAAAGCGTCGTTTTTGAAGTCAAATTTCAGTATTCCAAAGTTTGAAAATACGAAAAATTTGCATTTGTGACTCTCTTCTTCCATTTTCTACAAAATAAATTTTACTTATACCCTTATTTTATACCAGAGTTACATTATCCTTTAATTGTTTAGGCAGTGTAATATGTCAGTTCAGATTCCCTTTATATTGTTTTACATTTATGCATTCATTTTTAAACTGGAATCGTGGATGGATGATAAATGAAATAGGATTTATATATGGATGTAGTTTATTAAGCATGTTTGTGGTAGAATATATAAATGCAAACATTTTCATATTTATTTCCGTTAATCAATTAAAATTTCAATTCTTAAACAATTAAAAAAAAAGTTAAGTTTTAAATAAACCATAATTATATTTACTCTGAAATTTAAAAATAAATAAATGAATAAATGAATAAATTTTCTATTAACATTACCGTTATTTTATTGTGTTCTAACATGAATTGCATTCATATTTTCTTAATTACTTACGTTTTTAACATTACATGTTTCACTTTCATCCAGTTTTTTCTACACAGAAACCTTATTAAATGACAGCAGCGCAAGAAACGCATACTTTATAAGCCAATTATGGTGAGTAGTTAGCCCTAATTCACGCTTCAAGCAGTCATTTATTTGCTTATTCTGTCAACATACTCTATGATCCACGCCCAAGCATATTCGATGTGTTCTTTCTTTATTATATTCCTTACACTTCCTAATTCTTTGCAACTTTTATGCACCAAATCCTCTTCAGATAATCTTTTACTTGAAGATAAAAACAATACTTTATTCTTTGCAAACTGAACATATATATTTGAGCTTTTTTTTTTTCTATTTTCAACTTGTGATCCATAATCAGATTTAAGAAAATCGTAATCTGTCAGTATATACACAAATGTTAATATTTGAAAAACATCTTTTACCGAAAATTTATAATTAGTTTTACATTACAGTTACAAAAGCGTTTTATTTGAAGTACTAGTAGAATCATCATCTTTTTTTTTTTTTTTTTTTTTTTTTTTTTACAAAGGGTATTGCGGGTTAAGCATATGAAAACTGCACCAGCGTCGAATGTATAGAGTTCTTGCCTTCTATTTATTGTTCTTTATCTGAACTGAAACATCTTTTACACACAATTTTAGACTTCTACCCTCAACAATTAGGAAGTAATGAGGGTCGAAACCTAAAACGTTATTTTTTTTTTTTTTTTAAACTATTCAAGATATGCTATCGAGGTTGAAACTATTTATAAATGTTTATGAAGTACATAATATATATATTTTTTTTCAGAATTATCACTCGATTTTAAACGGTAGAAAATTATAAGTATATTTTTGATGGGCGATTTTTTATACTATCCACCAAAGTGACACCTACCAAAAACATACAGTTTATTTGTTTATTAGTTAGCTGTTACATATAAAAATTACAGAAGTGTCAAATTGCGGAAACGTAGGGGAAAAAATAATAATTACTTAATAATAATACATGGCTGAAAAAGTTTTCACTCTCAAAATAAGACTCACACCAGCATTCGTTATGAATAATTTCTATTATGCTCAATCGCAATAAATAAACCACTAATATGATATTAAGTTATTGATAAAAATACTCTGGATGTAAGTTTTTCGTCCTGGGACGTAAACACTTGCATCCCTGTAGTTATACCAATGATATAATATTTATTTTTAAAAACCACTCAGTATTAATAAATAAACAATGCAAGCAAATATAAAAATGCTCTATTAACATTTGTTATTAAAAAGTACCATTTAGCAATAAAAAAAATATTCTATTTAATTGTTATCAGGGATAGAGAGGGGTATGCAGTTTCTCGTAATGATAACGTTAAAAAAAAAAAAAAAATTGAAATTTTATTTAATGAGATTTTCTTTTTTATTATATCTGCTCTCGAAACTGGTAGACGGGAAGTTCCGGATTCGATCCCAGGTTGCGCTCGGCAGCCTAGACTTTCTAATTTTACTGTGGTTTCTTCGAAACTCGCATTAATGCGGCAAGGACCATTTAAAAGACCCCCATGGAAAGCACACCACAGAAGCTAAAGACTTTTTATGTAGTAAATCGGCCTTAACATTTACACCACCTCCATACCTTATTCAGAAAAGTTTACAAAAAGTTTACATTGCCCATTTATTTTTAATAGGTCAGTAATTAAACTGCATTTCAATATTTTTGAAATGGATGATGAAGTGAAAAATACATTTCAATGCATCGATATACATTTCAATCCATCCTATTACTAATTATAATTATTGTTTTAACTTACAAAAACTATAAATAATTTTAAATGTTTTTATCTCCCAAAAGGTTATTAATTTTCCTCTAATCTTGAATTCTTACATTGATTTTAATATAAAAATATCGGTTACTGATCAGTAAAATTTCAGATTGTGGCTTGTTATTTCCATTGCATTCGATAAACATTGTAATTCAATCTGAAAACTGAAAGATTTTGTAAATTCTAAATTTTTTTATATACGTAAAAGCAGTAAAAATTCATACGATTTAAAGCGTAGGAAATATATTATTCATATGAATTTTTGAATATATATTTTGTATATCCTTTTACTGTTTCCCAATGAAAGAACTTTTAGTTTGTGATTTGATACTAACAAGTAGAACCCCCAGATTTTTTTCCCTTTAAAGTATATGTGCAGCCTAAGGAACAAAATACATAAATATAAATAAAACCGCACATAAAAGGATTTATTTGTTACTTACAAAAGTCGTTAATTCCAATATTAGTTATGTAAGACATTAATTTCAATCATTAAAATCAAAAGCATTAGCATATTTTTTATTTTTTCAAGTTGTTTTATTTTATTAAGGAGTTAAAAACTATTTTTACACAATTTTGGTTGCAGAGGCTTAAACTTGAGTACAGATTTCCTTTAAATTTTTTTAACGTAAATGGCAAGCTACATTTTTGCTACATTTTTATAAGAGTTACAAACTATTGTAGCATTTGGAAATTTTATGGAAGTTTTATGAAATTTAGGAATAGCAACAGTATCTAGATAGTTGAAATTTTTATATTTTAATTTTAATAATTTATAAAATTTTAAAATTATTTTATTATTTTATTAGTTTTTAAAAATATTACTAGTTAGGTATATACTTTGAAATTGCTGGATGTGTTTTTCATATAGGACTAATTTTAAGTAAACAATATGATGAGCATATACTTTATAGAAAATATGCAGGGTTACTCAAAATACCTACACGTTCTTTTTTATTAAATGTAATTGTTGGAACTGCATTATCTAACACCTGTTTATAAAACTCTTTGCAAATTATAGGAAAATTTCTGCAAATATTGCAAATTATTGTTAGGAGATTCATCGACTTAAGTAATAATAAAATAATTTTATAATAAATTTAAAATGCTTTACATTTTCAAATTTAATAAAGTTAGATTGAATAATAAGTTGTTGTTTTAATAATTTGAATGCATCAATCTTTCATACATTGAAATATTCCAGTGGTTTAGTGTAATAAATTACATATTTATAAAGAAAATAGTCTGAAGAAAATTTACATGTAATATGAATAATTTTATCAGGTAGTTTAAATTTAGTATCATAATTTATATGTTCACGTAAATGCGAATCATCAACAATACTAAGAACACAACTTATATAGATATGAGATGTCGACAGATATTTAAGGTCATTAATACTTGAAGTGGGTGATATTTAGGAAAAATATAATAATTAAAGAAACGCCTAACTAACGTAACTGTATATTTAATAGTCTTACAGATACTAATAATAGGAAAAACCCTATTTTAGTAATATTAATTATTAATTGTTATAATTGGAATTGGATTAGTAAAATTAATTAACAATTGTGTGTTATTAGATTTATAAGTAAGTAGGCTTTGCAGAGAATTTTACATTTAATAAAAAAGCACGATATAAGGCAAAAGAACAAAGAAAATGTCACAAAATTGCCTAGAACAAATATTTTAAAAGAATTTTTTTAAAGAACCATTAGTTAATTGCTATTTAATGTCAAATATATATTTAGTGATTGCTAACCAATTGTAATTTGAGTTATAAGTAAAATCAAGTTGATCAAATTCATTCTTAATATAATTAGTATCATGATAAGCATTTTTGTTTTCTTAAGTCCAATCTAGATTTTTTTTTTTTTTTTTTTTTTTTGAAAGTGATTTAAACCCAGACGTATTTTTTCATATAATTATCATATTTATCTAAGTAAAAATAAAACAAATGAGAATTTTGAAATACTTCTTGATTTAGTCCTTATGGTTAACTAGAATTATAATTAAAGATACATTTAGATTTCGTTAAAAGTCTGTAATTAATATATTTAATGATATCTAAAAATTTAATTATAATATTTTAAAAATCATTCATTTTTAAATTAGAATATTTAATATATCATGAAAGGTTTCAAGGAGAATTATATATTTATATATATATATATATATATATATATATATATATATATATATATATATATATTAGGAGTATATTGTTATGTAAAATGTTAGAATGTGGATTATGACATTGTTTTCTAAATGAAAATAATATTCAGTGAAAATTGAGAGTGAGAATTGTGACATAGTTTTTTAAATAAAAATATTCAACATTCAGTGAATAGTTAAAATGACCGCGCGCAAAAAAAAGTGCTTTTTTATTTCTTTGAATTTTTACATTTCTCACAATTTTTATTTTTATTTTATTTTATTTTTTTTATAGTGGGGAATAAACATCGTGAGTTTCGAGCTAAAATAAAAGCAATTTTTCCTAAAAGTTCAGAGACGCTATATTGGCCAACAGATTAATTATTTATTCATATCTACTCGATCTTCTTCCGCCTAACGGTCGATATTTCCAGATGAACTTATTCTCAAATTTATCGTATTCGACAATTCGAAAACAGTAGCCAAATGTCCTGATAAATATTTAATAAAGAAAAAAAAATGTATTTAAAATTTTATTTTTATTTTTTTTTTTTTTCAACAAAATAAGGAAATTCGAGTAACGAAATGTGATTAAATGCAATTATATATGAAAATTTAACTTCAGCCCTAATTCATCAAATTCGTTACTAGCTTATTCATCGAAGGGATGATACCTGAAGCCCCAAATTTATTACTTTTTTGACTCTGTTTGAATCCGATACCAATAACAGAAAAGTATCCTGAACTTTTTCAGTATTAATTTATTATTATTTATGCAATTTTTAATATTATTAAAATTCTTAAATTATTTAATATCTATTACAATCATTTTAACTATTTTTTTTCACGTTCTCCTCTAATGTATCTAAATGTTTTTACTATAATTTTACTGTTTATAGAAAGTTTAGTCGAGAGAGAAAACCGACAAATCATCAATTGACGGTACTTATACATAGAATTATATCTATTCTTAAATTATCTTTTGTTCCTATTTTATTTGTTTCGTATAACGGGTAAAATTTATATTTTCTCAATACGTTGTTATAATTGTAACGTCATTTTTTTCCCTTTACATCCTTCTTCTATTATTTTATTCATCCCTCCAAGCCAAGGACGAAAATTTATATCATTTATTTCATTACATTTTTGTAGATCTCATGTTACTTTCTAGCTTTATCCCCTTTAAACTTGGGTTTTTATTATTGAGAAGGTAAGACGAAAATCATATATTATTTTTAAAATGCAGTATATTGTGTAGACGCTACTAATTGGCAAATTTTACTATAAGGTTTTTGAAAGACGTGTGAATTTTTGTGGTTTTATAATCTATATATTAATACGGAATCATGAAATTTGTTGTATACTTTTACATATTATGGTAATAGATCATGAAAGTGGTTCGAAGTATATAATTAATGTGAGTTTGAGAATTTTTCTTCCTTATGACGTCAAGAAGGTATTTAAAAATACTTTTAATTTTTATGTAATTTTTCATTTTATACACATATTCTTCTGTATTAAAATTTCCTAAAGAAGAAATTTGTTAAATCTGGTAATTCCGTAAAATTCAAATAAAAGCACAGACACAGTAATTTATGTAGATGTAGCATCCCTATACTCTGACTACAGATTTTTCATTCTAAGAGCCATTATTAAGAGCTATGCAATGACAACAGCCATCACGGTAAAAAAGATTATTAACTGAATGAACGGCAGATCGAAATTTTATATTATTGAACCTATACGCAAATTAAAAATGTTTTTTATTTATGAAAGTTCTAATTTTTTTTCTAATTTATTTATGATCTCTTTTTTTTTTTTTTTTTCTCTTTTTTCTTTTCTTTTTTCTTTTTTCTTTTTTTTTTTTTTTTGTGTGTGTGTGTGTGATTCACGTCAGTTCGATTTTTAAGACATATTTTTTAGGTAAAACATATAATGCAACTAAAACTAACTGAAATTGACCAATTATTTTTTAAAAAGAGGATTTGTTACTCTATCTTCTGCATATATGAAGAAAGTATATTTTAGCTTGGAGAACTTAAAGTCTGATACCAGCATTCTGGTGACGCAATAGATCGAAGTAAGGATGAATTGACACCAATGGTCGATGACGCAATAGAGGAAGCTAGAAGGATTTTAGGCCAACAAGAAGCCACTAAAGATGAATTAATTTGAGTAGGGTATGTGAATACGGATGGTTATTGGAGTTTTGAGAAGTGAAACGTGGAGGTTCTTGACTTCGATGTGAATAAATATCGTAGTGGAGTAGGATACGGGGTGTTGTTGTTAGCGGTGAACGAGTCGCAGCTAGTACGCTATAACTTTACTAGTGGAATTGAAGTAAGCGATAAAGTATAAAGGTGTCGGCAATCTATCTAATTCGGTAGTATATTGTTGAAGTTTGGTAGTGGTGAAGGGTAAGGGAAGACTGTCTTCATTCTACGATTTGGTATAATCCAATGGAGCTGCGGAGAGCAATGTTTATCAGCCTTGAACTATTTCTCCAAGGGTGAGGATTGAGTTCCGAGTGAAGCTATACCCCCAATACCTTAAGTTAAATAAAAGGGTTTATTTAAATTTTACATTTGAGTCTCGTATTATCTTATTCATCATTTAAGTTACGTATTGAATTTAGTTTAACTATATGATGGGGTCTCAAGCAGACAAAGACCGGGCAGATCAAAACCCCACAAAAATCGTATATGTAAATGGTAATTTTGAGAAAATATCTGTACTGATAAGTATAAAGGATTTAAGTCCATATTCTTGATTTTTCAGGAGACGAAAAATAAAGTTAAACTAACTAAAAACTAATGAGCAGAATCGATTAGGAAAAAGGGATTATGTTAGTTTGTACGCTTTATCCCATTCAGTGATTGTCAATCTTCATTTAATAAAGGGAAAAATTGAATTAAATATTTTATTCCAAAGATTAATGCTAAATTTCTGACTTGAACCTTTTTTTACCAATGGATTTTCTCAAAGACTAAATGACATGGATTTAAATCCTTTATACCAATCGATAGAGAATTTTTTTCTGAATCTGACTATGTATTTAACTCAAAATCGACATTTTTGGACTTAAATCCTTTATACTTATCAGTACAGATATATTGATTAAACTTTTATTCATTTTAACAGGTAGGTGGCTCTGTTTTACAAAATGATGTAGAAGTAAGTATGGGATTCATAAAAACTTTCTATTTCGTAATTTACAATGAACTTACACGCTTTTATATGACCTAAACATGATTCGCCTATTTTTAGAAAGTGATTATTTTTGTGTGTGTATGATGTGTTATCAAAATATCGTATTTCGTGAGTCAGTAGACGAGATTTAAGCATGAATGATAATTGGTTACAACTTGATTTAAATTGGTGCTAATTTACTTCTAGAATATAGGGGAGAGTGGGGTTGAATGAGACGCAGGATGAATGGGACAATAGCAAAATGTTTATGTTTTGCAAGCACTGGAAACTTGACAATTTTTCTGATAAATGGCAGCACTAAGGTCATTCATCAAGTGTAGTTTCAGAATTGTGCTATCCGTAGAAGGGCAGAAAAAAAATTAAAGTGTCTTTTTCTGCTGCCAAAGTCAGTTTTTACTGATTCAATTAGGTAGTAGTTAAGACATTAACTAGTATCTTAAAGTTAATATAACACTTATATGGTGAAAAGGCATAATCTTTTATTGTGTTTATGATATTCAAGAAGAATATTGACAATTGTTCATTAAGCCTATTTCCTGTTTTATATGATCATGTGGTGGTTGGGATGAATTGGACAGTTTGAATGGGGATAAATGGAACATTCTCCACTGTGTGCTAATTTAAAATTGTACACAAGAATTATATTAAAACAAATCTTAAATAGATTTTCAATATTTTTATAACCTGTAGTTCTGTAGCTATAACATGGAATTATAAAAGAAGCGTGAATTTAGTAAAAAAATAGATTGAAATTAATTGTTCTGATTTTTGTGTATAATAATTATGATTAAAAAAATTATAAGTTAGAATATTCTATGCAACTTAATAATTAAAAATAAATAAACTAATATTAATTTGATTAAAATCCCAATTTCAATCAAGTTAATTAAATAAATCCTGGTGATTATTTATGCAATACAGAATAGAATGCTGATTTTTCCAGACCAGTCGGAAACAAAAATTTGTGTGGATAATTTGAACTCTATTATAATGATTTATCTCTTTCTAGTGTCTTATTTATTTATTTATTTTTAGAATAGATCTTATTAGATTAAATTACCAAATCCTAGAGCACAAGGAACTGTCCGAACCAAAGGACTTTTGCCTTTTGACGTTAATTTGAATCAATACATCAGTTTATGTTAATTTCAGTAAATTCATAGTGTGTAATAAAATCACATAAACCAATTTAACTTTAAAAATTTATTTACTTTCCTTTTTGTTTTCTTTTCTTTGTTAACTCCAGTCCTGCCCCATTCATCCGCAGTCATGTCCTATTCATTCCCATAGGTGGGAATAATTGGAAAAATGCACATGCATGTAAAAAAAAAAAAAAAAAAAAAAAAAAAAAAAAAAAAAAAGTATTAATTAAAAATATAACTTTTTATTAAAGTTAGCATGTTTATATGTAACTGATTACAAATTTTACTTATGAGCAATGTTACAAAATTCTGAATTACATATGGGGAACGTTATCAGTAAAAACATGAAAAATGTCCCATTCATCCCCACTCTCCCCTATCACCCAATAGGTGACGCTGCTATGTTGTGGTTTACCCTATTAAAGTGAAGATAATAGCTCAATTTTTCTAGTGGATAAATTCACCAAATTTGGTGTATGACATGGATATTATATAAAATTCTGCTGTTTTATGTAAGGTGTGTATATTGGCCGACGCGTGTCGCTACTGTGCTACAATTTATCAGAATTTACGAGAAGGTCATATCTCAGCTTCTTTGACATAAAACTACACAAAAATTGGTATGTATAATTGATAATATGTAAAATCAGGCTTCTTTTGGACGATATGTGGCGTTGCTGATAGGTGGCATTGCCACTGTGTGATACTTGTTTTTATTAGTATAGCTCAAATTAAAGTTAACATTAGACTTACGTATATCCCTTTTCCTAAAATCTTATAAAATAAGAAAAAAATAAAAAGGCTGTCCAAAATGTCAGAAAATCTTTATATATATAACACACACTTTACATATTATTTTAATATAGTCGGTCATCACACGTCTAGCGGTCGATATTTCCAAATAAATCTATTTTCAAATTTGTCATACTCGGCAAAAAGGAAACAATGGTAAAGTGTCTTAATACATTATAATGAGAAAAACGATTATTTAAAATTTAACGTTGTTTCTAATCAAATTGGGGAATACGAGTAATGAAATATCATTTGAATTTAATTATAACATGTAATTTTAATTTAAATTAACTTCAGCATAAATTCCTCAAAATTGAATCTATATATTTATTTATTTATTTTTTGTCGAGAGTCAGGGTTTAAACTGCCGTTCGCTTTTTTCGCATTTTGCGAAAGGATATCGTATTTCGCGAAAATGTGCTCGACACCATTTCGCTAAAAAGCGAAAACAAGATGATTTCACAAAATATTTCTATATGAAAATCTCTAATTTTATTAAAATATTCGCTGGCAAAAAAAATTACTAAACCACTAAAAAATCTGGAATTGTTTTATTTATTTAAGTATATTTTGATTTAATTTCGTTTTACCGGGACAAACAACTATCGTCTGCGTCTGCTAAGGACAAAGAACAATCTTCTGGCTACGAACAATCTCGCGTGACCCATTGCTTTTTACGCGCAGAATACGGCATTTGCTTCATAGAAGCTCTCTGGGTGCTTGTATTGCGCAACGATCTTCGCCTACCTCTTACCACTTATCCCCTACCCCCATTTTAAATAATTTCTTCATTTTGCTCATGGGATAAAGCTGCCTGTTTTGCTTTTGTTAAAATTCGAAATAGATGTTTTTTTAATGAATCACAAAAATGGATGTTTGGTTAAAACCATTAGTATCAGTGAAACGGAAAGAAACAGAAAACGAAAGTGCGAATGCTAATCAAATAAAAAAGAAGAAAGCTAATTTAGTGTCCAAAGAATTAATTAGAAAATGGCAGGGACAGTACAAATGGCTAAATGTTCAGTACAAGGACAATGTGCCCTATGTGTCCTGCACAAATTGTAAGGAAACAGGCAAAAAAATTTCTTCACGGTGACCGATGGTAAGTTTTATTTTAATCCAATTCCTATTTGAATAAATTAAAATTCCTATTAATAGAGATAAGAAAAGCACGTTAATTTTATGTAACTTTGTTTCAAATAATTATTAAACATAATCCGTTAGCTTTACCAGTTGAGATGTTTTTGTTAAAAGAATTCTTTTTATTTCTATTTTTTAATAGTTATACACGGAAAAACTCCCGATTATCTGTGCTAAATAATGTTCTGGTTTACACGGAAGATCGGAAAACACGGATAATCAAATAATGTTCCTGTGAAAAATTCTTAAAAATTGATATAAAACTTAAAACAAAAAGGTGGGGGTGGGGGGGATCCAAACAAAATCATTTAAATATGATTTAATCAGAGTAGAGTATACCTTTAATAATTTTTAAAGATGCGTTTTCAATATTCACAGAATGGAGTAATAATAATAAAAAACGCAGTGGCAGATCCAGAACTTAACTTTGGGGGGGGGGGGAGGCTAAGTGTTTTCAAGATGTTATTCCAGATCAATGAAAAATTTACAATTGTAACATCCAATTGGAAATGTTAGTGCTTTGGGGGGGGGGGGCTTCAGCCCCCTAGCTCCCCCCCCTTAAATCCGCCACTGAATAAACGGATATTTAATCGTGCGGATTTCTAACAAATAGGACATATCAACTATAAAAAGCATTTTTCTAGTCTAAATAAATAAAAAATATGTATATTGCATAGTCTAAAAAATAAAACTGCTTAGTTTTTGCATGCAAATCATAATGGAAAGCGTAAACGTTTTAAAATAAACAGAAATTTCTGAAATGCCTTATTGAAGGAATTAAGGGACGGTTAGGAGATATCAAACAAACTATACCATTTAATGTGCTACTTCCAAAAAATATTTGTGAAAATGTTAGAAATCTAGACTATGGAATAGACAAAATAAAGGAAATTTGCAAAATTTTCCAAACTAGTCCTGTACACCAAAATACATTTGTTGAAAATCAGATGTTGTCTGAATGGAATATTTTCAAAAAAGTAATAAGTGTCAGATGTAGAGACTATACTTTTTTGAAATTATTACAATTTCTAGAAGAAAATGAAATGCATGATGAATATCCACTATTATGCTCTGTAGTGGAATATGCTCCGAGTTTACCTGTACATACAGCAGACTGTGAAGGCGCTTTCTCCCAGATGAATTTAATAAAAACAGACATAAGAAATCGTTTGACAACAGAGAATTTAAGCAAATTACTTATGATAAATATTGAAGGACCTCCAAGAAAAGACTTTAATTTTCAAAAAGCTTTCAAAAATTGGTGTTCTTCAAAGCCAAGGAGAATTGTATCATAATCCTATTTAGTTATAACATTTGTAATGTAACTACCTCGTAACAAAAATTTAGAGGTAGTCTTGTACTTCAGTTGAAAAAATTCAGTAATGACCTTTTTTCCCTCCATGCAGAAGAATCATATCTCTATAAGGCACTCTCTCTTTAGATTAGAGGAAGCTGATTTTATATAGTGTGTGTAAAGTATGTGTATGTGAAAATAAAAGTAGAAAATCAGAATTTTAGATTCAAGCTTTTTTTCTTAAAGTATTTAAATATATTTTATATCCCCCCAATCGCCTTTCCGCATAAAAAATAGCTAAAAGATTTATGGAAAAGCTAAAATACTGATTGGTCATTTTAGCTAAAATGCTAAAGAAAATTTTTTGTTAGGTTAAACCCTGCACATTAATACCCCAAATTCATTTTTTTTCCTCTCTACCTGGATACGATTCCGACAAGAGAAAAGTATCTTAATTATTTTGGTTTGAATAAATTATCATTTATATTATTTTTAATACAATTAATTTCATTAATTTTTTTATTAATTACTATTACCATTTTTACGATTATTATTATTATTATTATTATTATTATTATTTTACGTTTTCCTTGTATTTAGCTATATGTTTTGACCACAATTTGGTAGTTTATAACAGTGGCAAGAAAGAAAACCACCTAATTGCCAGTTAGTGGTCCTTACATAGAATTACGTCTATTCTTTAATATCTCTTTTATTCTTTCTCACAAGAAAAATAATCTGGCGTGTCACTCACACGACTTTCTCTTACCATGAAATTTAATACTATAAATACAGGTTGCAGATTAAGAGGTAAGATGAACTGTCATGTAAACCTATGCTAAACAATTCAAATTAGGCTTCAGAAAAGTTTTATACGATAATTATTTCTGTGTGAGGGGGGCCCCCCGTTTCATTAATGCACCTACATTTATATAGAATTTAATTCGGTTATTAAAAAGTAATTCTGTTTTTAAAAAATAATTTATTAAAATTATTAATTAAAAAAATTATCTTTTATGATAATGAAGACGATTTCCATATTAGAGAAGTAGTGTGACACTAAATATCCAAAAAAAGTCCATTTTACTCTCAATATTAAAAAAAAAAAAAAAAAAAAAAAAAAAAGAAATACGATTTTTTTTCTATAACTTTGTTTTAAATTATCACAGATTTATAGTTCAACCATTCGTTTTAAAGGTATTGGTGAGCTCTTTTGAATGATACCCATCATGAAAATTTACTCCCCTCGAGGGGGGACTTCCCCCCAGGAGGGGAGGCGAGGCTCCTACATACACAATTTTTTTTTTCTCAGTTAACTATCTCTATTACAAAAATATATATTCGTTTCATTTGGTTTAGTGCAGTCTATAGACGTTAAACACTACTTACCTGCAATTTCCCCTGATTCTCTTGATTGTTCCTGTACACGAACCATTTGCTTGATCTTAACGAAAAGCTTACTGTAGCATCCCTATATGATACACATTTAGAATACCAAGTTTGAACTTTCTGCCATAATTTGTTTTTGAGATATGCTGATAAAAGACAGACACACAGACATACACACAGACCATTTGCTAAAAACATGATTTTCGTATTCAGGGGACCTCAAAACGTGTAAATATAACAAAATCTCGCGTTCGAAAATTTGACCCAAAAACAATACTTTCTTTACCTTATGGGTAAGAGAAATAAAAATATACGATTTTTTTCTAAGTTTTTTTTTTTTCGTTAAAAGTAAAAAAAAAAATCGATAACTTTGTTTTAAATTATCGCAGATCGATGGTTCAACCATTCGTTTTAAAGGTATTGGCGAGCTCTTTAAAAAGATACCCATCATGAATATTTACTCCATTCGAGGGGGGACCTCCCCCCCCCCCCAGGGAGGGAGGCGAGGCTCCTACATACACAATTTTTTTTCCCCAGTTAACTATCTCTATTAAAAAATATATATATTCGTTTCATTTGGTTTAGTGCAGTCTATAGACGTTAAACTCTATTTACCTGTAATTTCCCCCATAGACGTAATGTCTTAGAATACTCTTGATTGTCCTTGTAAACGAACCATTTGTTTGATCTGAAGGAAAAGCTTACTGTAGCATCCCTATATGATACACATTTAGAATACCAAGTTTGAACTTTCTCCCATAATTTGTTTTTGAGATATGCTGATAACAGACAGACACACACACAGACACACACACACACACACACAGAGACACACAGACATACACACAGACCATTTGCTAAAAATATGATTTGCGTATTCAGGGGACCTCAGAACACGTAAATATAACAAAATCTCGCTTTCGAAAATTTGACCCAAAAACAATACTTTCTCTACTACCTTATGGGTAAGAGAAAGTAAAAAATATACAAATTACGGTTATTTATTTATTTATTTATTTATTTTTAAACGTTTCAGTACATTTTTGTAGCAACAATGATGTCAGTTTCGAGCGAAATTTCCGGAAAACTTATTATTATTAAGAAGATTATTGCTTAAACAGTATCATTAAAATAATGTCATATCATATCATATATTTTTATTTAAGCCTAAATTATATAATTATGCATTTGTATATTTAGTTATTAGTATTTAGCTTTAAATGGTTGATTAAATTAGAATATACATTTTCATAATTAAAATTACTTGCTATATATAGTAAACTTAGCACGGGTGAATTTAGAACACAGTCGATTTTCCTATTTCACTGAAACAATAAAACTTTACATTTAACAAACTTGTTTCAATCTCTCATATTCACATGAAACTTAATTATAATTATACTCCCGTACTGCAAATGTCTTACCATTTTCTATTTTAACAGATCTATGTTTCTAGCTATTGCACACATGTCAAATATTTGTGAGATCCTATTTAAAACTAATTGAATATTTGAAAATAGTACTGTCACTATAAAATGATTAAATTTATTTAAAATTAATTATTGCTGTCAAATTTTAATGACTGTTTGTATAGCACTTTGCTCTATTGGAGCATTAAGCTATTGTTAGATTATAAAGAAACAAAAATTCCTTTCGTAATTTCAATTTGAATACCATTAGTTAAAATAATCATTACAAAATTTTATTTTAGTAGAAATTTAATAATTAAGTTGAGTTGAATTCCGGCTGCACATAAATGCTATTCAAACTTGTTTTTTTTTTTTTTTTTTTTTTTTTTTTGTAAACTAATCATATTTTATATATAGTTGCGAAGCTAATGTTATAATGAATGCTGACGCATTGTTTACTAAATAAATACACTGAAAAACAGTTGAACCTTTGAAAATTTTTCAGTTTTAGGAAATAAAGTACTAAAAGTGCGCAACATACTTTATTCGGTATGCATATTAAATTTATATATACGCCACTTTCCACCCAAAATACAACATCAAGAAGGAATGTAAATATCAAAATGATATTTATTGGTCACATACATTATAGTAGAAAGAAAAATTGATTAAATTTTCAGGAAACTTGGAGTAATATATCCTCAGAAAACAGTATATAAAACAGTGACCTCTGGGAGCAATAATTGCACAAATCTGCCTAGGCATTCAATTAAACAGCGATTGGATGCCATATTCCGGTACATACTTCATGAAGCTTCAACGCCACTTTCATCGACCGTAGTTACTGGTGAATGGGGGCGGGCCAGTCTCTTTTCAACAATTCATCAGTTATATTCATTGGTGCGAGATCAGAACAATGCGCTGACCAGAGCAACAGTCGAACGCATTCTGTATCAAGGAAGGTCCGGACAATACAGACAACTTGCAGTTGTGTATTGTCCTGCTTAAATGTTGTGCCACGAAGGCCTCGAATATAGGGCAGAGCGACGCGTCTTAACTCATCAGAAATGTAATGGTCTCTATTCAGAGTGCCGGGAATGCGAATAAGAAGTGGTCAAGACATGTATCCAATGGGATGGATAGTATGACGATGTCGAATGGCAGTTGATAACTTGCATTATTCACAATGACATTAAGTACGGATGAGGCAATTTTGATGATGTAAAATGATTGTAATTTGTCTGAAAGGCGACGTCACGCCAGTCCTCTATCCAGCTTCATCGTTGATCACACATTAAAGGCACCCACATCAGTGATGCAACTTTGAGGGTAATCACTCTGAATTCCGTCTATTCCAGAGTTCCGGCAATCTGAATAGCGGATATTACATTTCTTACGAGTTAAGGCCTGTCGCTCTTACGTATTTTCGAGATCACCGTAGCGCAACATTTATGCAGGATAATGCACGACTGCAAGTTGTCCGTATTGTCCGGACCCTTTTTGATGCAGAATGGGTTCGACTGTTGCTCTGACCAGCGCGTTCTCCTGATCTCGCACCAATGAAAATGACAGTTTAATCGTTGATAAATGACTGGTACGCCACCACTCACCAGTACCTATGATCGATGAGCTGTGGAATCGTGTTGAAGCTTCATGAAGTGCTCTATTCGTACATGACATCCAATCGCTGTTTGATTCAATGCCTAAGCAGATAACTGCTGCTATTGCTCACAGCGGTCACTGCTTTACGTACTGTTTTCTCAGTATATATTACTCCAAATTTCCTGAAATTTTAATCAATTGTTCTTCCTACTATAATGTATATGGCAAATAAATATCATTCTGATAATTACACATCTTGGTGTCGCATTTTGGATGACTAGTAGTGTAGGTACTATTATCCGATATTTAGGGTATAATTTCAATGTAATGCCAAAATAACGTAACTTCATAAATATGTAGAGCATTTGCAAAAACTATGAAAAGTAATGTTTACTAATGACGTAATATAACGGTAAGGGTTTTGAATGTACATTAGATATACCAAAAAGGAACAAAAAAAAAATGCCGAATTGTTTTAGATATTAAATGCATGTATTTTAAAATTACACTTTTATCCTTTAAAGGTGGATAGATAAGCTTATTTTTTTCCTTAAACTCTATATCTAAATATGCTATACATATTGTAATTTTTGTTACAGCATGCATGGAAACTACAAGATTAGGGATGCACACATACAGGTAGTGTTTAAGCTCAGTAATAGCACTTTATTGGAATTTATAAGATCTTGGTTAATATTGACCAAGCTGATTAATTATGCCGGGTGAAAAGCATTGAAAGGAAAAAACTTTTAATCAGTTTTACTAATCAGAACACTTTTATAACCGATACCACTCTAATTAATATAATTTTAATTATTAGTTATCATTAATCTTTTATTTATACATTATCTGGAGATTCAAAAAGTTGCTTTGATTGAAGCTAGTATACATATACACTGCTACAAAGAGTGTATTAAGATTTAAAAAAAAATCTTAGAGGGAAAAAATAATAATTTTGTAGAACACATAATAAAAATTATTTAAAATGTTTTTTATTCCTCTTCAGTATTTTATCGCCTGTACGTAAATAATTACATTGTTTTATTAAAAAAAGAAAAAAAAAATGTAAGCATGTTTTTATTTTTTTGCAGTTTCTTATCTGTAATCAAGTGATATTTTCTTTTTGAATGTAACACCACAAATCACAAGGAAGAGTGCTTTTGAAAAATAATATGTGTGTTTTTGTTTGTGTTTAAAAACCCCGAAATAATTTTTTTACGTAGAATGCATTTTATTTGTCTTTAACATCAAGACAGAGTGTCTCAAGTCAAAGATTCTTAATGTATCGTAAGTTTTTATATATAAGCATTTGGCAAAGGTAATAGAATGTTAATTTAGCTAATATATACTTCTTATGTGGAAAATTTATATTCTTTAAATAAATTATTTAAATTTATGTTTTGTCCATATACGACGCAAATGACATTAAAACGTTAAAAAAAACGAGACAATAAATACATAAAATTAAATAAAACGAAATATTATCAAACACTTATTTTACTGAAAACTCTCAGAGACTATTTGTTTCAGCAACATGCTCCAAATTTTTTGCTGAAATTGCATTTATAATAAAATATTTTTTATACCTATAAGCACTTTTTTTATTGTTTGGTGAAGACAGTTGACTATATAGGGGAGACTGGGGCACATTGGACCTAGGGGCACAGTGGACCACTCCTATTTAAATCTCTTAATATTTAACTCTTTTAGTTTATAATGAGACTCATAGATGGTAGCATGGTACTACTTGTTTACATCCAAAAACCACATGGTAAATGCTAAGGTAGCCATTTTATACAATTTTTATGTTTTGAGCTGCTCAAAGTAATTTTTCATGTTTGAAGTTTTTTTTTTTTTTTTTTATCAGGATTGAACAATTGACTACAAGTATTGGATAGTTGTTAAGAAAAGGTAAGATATTGTTGTTTTTAAATTTATAAAAATTATTAGCATATTTATAGTCTATATATAATTTTAATATTATTATTTGTTTTGTCTGGACATGGGGCAGAGTGGATCGCCTTCCAGTGTGCCTAAAAGTCCAAATTATATTTAATACCTTATTTATTTTAGTTAAATTTACATATACAAATATATTGTGCCTCAAAATAATTAATAACAAAAAAATAATCTTAATGTTATAGTAAAATAAATTTCTAAAAAGGGAAAATAGTTGAATGGTAGTATAATAATTATGAATATCTAAATTTAATAACTGTTTGAATTGTTTAATATTAAAAATATAAATAAAATGATTATGTGATATAATAAATAGTAGGTTATATAAATTTATTGTTGTTGTTTTTAGAAACAACATATAAAAGATAAAAGTCGAATAATTTTAGTTAAATTTATCTCACAAATATAATGTAAAGTATTACTACCCCAAAATAATTAATAAAAATGTTTAAATAGTAATATAAGATTTAATTATATATTTCATAATTTTTGTAACTATATAACATTAATAAACAAATTAAAAATATATCTTATTGTTTTTAGTGATGGCACGTAAAAGGCAAAGGATCTAATATAGGATTCTTCCTCTAATTTGGTTTCTTATTTATTTTGATTTAGTTTAAATTTTGGTAATTTTATTTCATGAAAATATTCGAATTATGTTATTTAGACTAGAATTGAATAAGAAACTAATTTTAGGAAAACAAAATGAGTAACTTATATTAATTGAACATGAACAACAGAGGTTGGTCCACTGTACCCCGGGTTGTGGACCACTGTGCCCCGGTGATGGGGCACAGTGGTCCGCTTTGTGAGTGCACACAATTTATTTTTTTTATTCGTAATGTATTAGAAGTATTGTTATATATATATATATATATATATATATATATATATATATATATATATATATATTAAAAAAAAAAAAGGATATGTCAAGAAAGGTTTAAAGAATGTTTTCTAATTTTTTCAAGTACCTTGCTTTTTTAGTTTTGGTGAAAAAAAAAAAAAAATGTGTAAACCACTTGTGCTCCGGTCTTCCCTATGCACATTAAAAATGGTTATATACATAATAAACGGTTCTGCAATGGTTACTCCCAGAACTCGTGAAACACGGTCGCCTAGACGTCATTGACGACTAGTGTATTTTAACTGGTGACTATATTTTCAACTTTAAGAAAACTCGATATTTTTATTAATTTCAATATTTGGTGGCAAAGTTGATCCCAGAATAGGCTAATAATACACTCTCGATGTAGTCTAACTTTCACTATTATAAATTACTGCTCCTCTCACTACGTTCTGAAATACAGTGTTGAATGAATACACCAATAGATTTACACCACTTTCATTCTTGCACGTTTCACAATTTGGTGTTAAATTAGTGCACCGTTTTAGGGAATTGGTTTACACTGCTCTTGTATGCGCATGCTTAGCAACCTGGTGCTGAATCGTTGGCCGGTGTAATGATATATAAATGTCAATGGTGTATGTGTTTTTGAAAATAATAAAGCTTATTTCATGAAGTTAAATTTAAACGGATTTTCCTCCTAATGTACAGTCGGTAACAAAAGTATCTGAACACTAGCAAAAATTCCTATGTAAAAAAAAAGTAGAGTTAATACTGTTTTGTTCAATAAATCCTTGTCGAATCCTGTTCTTAGACTGATTAAGAACAGGATTCGACAAGGATTTATTTAACAAAACAGTATTAACTCTACATTTTTTTACATAGGAATTTTTTCTAGTGTTCGGATACTTTTGTTACCGACTGTATCATCCTAGACTAGTAAATATTTGTTTTTTTATGCATGGATTATTTACTTCTCTATTCAAGTAAATTTCAATACAAAGAAAAAAAAAAAAAAAAAAGAGGGAAAGAAAAAAGAAAAAAAATGGGGGAAGTGGGGGAGGGGAGGATATTTTTTAGTGGTACCAGAAATTTTTGCTGGCTACTAATTTTTTTCGAATTCTTAGAGTCCTGGTTACATAAAAAAATTAATACTTTATTTACAAGTAGTAATATATTTATGTATATATATAGTTTATTTTATTTTATTTTATTCCTATTATTTTATACAGTCCTCTGAAACAGTCTGAGCAGACAAAATAAGAAACTATATCTATATAAACCGATCTTTATTCTACCAAGCAAACTTTTAAATCATTAGACATATTTTAAACCCAAACAACCCTTTACATGTGCCAACATTTAATTTTAGATTAAATTTTAAGGAAAGAACGTTCGCTGTATTCAGTATACCAAAAATAATTTTAGATATAGCATATTAAATCATACTGACGACTTGATTTAAAGTCAAATGTTTATAAATGTGTTAAAAACACTGAAAATATTGATAAATTTTAGCACAGGCAGTGAATAGATAAAAATATTAAAATTTGCCTGAGTTTTTTCTTTTAAATCCAATGTTTCATTCGACCAATACTTTACGAAACACTTAACTTAATTTGTTAAAGTATTATCACGTAATCGCTGTTCTAAAGTTATGCATTTAATACTTATGTGATCGACTATTCCAAAAAGTTTGTTCGTGCAAGATTTTCATTTATCTCCACTTAAAATATTCGATGAAATATTTTTCAGAAAGGAATAAATGAATTCGGAAGAGCACATCCTGTTTACTATTTTTTTTTTCAAACGTACAATCTATTAAATTACATAAATAACAATGTCAACAATCTAAAGAAATAATTCTTAAATATAAAAAATAAAATGTTTATTTTACTGAAAGTATATTTAATTTTTTATTACTAATAATTTTAAACAGAATCTTTATTTCAAAATATTTTTTAAATATTTCGATTTTAAATAAAAGAAAATATTAATAGCGACAGTGTTTACTTGCTTTTTGTTTTGTTCCTCCTCATGTTTCTCTGATTTAAAAACGTAATATTTGTGGCATTATATAGATATTTTATAACGAAATAAAAATTTTATTAGGAAAAAGAAATCAATTACCTTACTATCTTTCTACAATATCAAAAATAGAATTATTTCTGATCAACACAGCATTTGAAAAAGGATAAATAAATGTACTTAAAATAAATCAACGTTATTAATTTTTTTTATTTTCAAATTTTTACTTCCTTATACAAAGTATCAGAAGTATAGTAATCCCGATTTGCGAAATGGATTTCTATTTCACATTGCTCAGAAACGAATGATCACTGAATGTTCCCAATTTGTACGTGTGACTGTCATGATGTCTAGTTGTACACCTGCAAGTGTCGTCTTAACACGAGCTCTCGTTGTAGAGATATAAGCGACTTTACACGTTTTTTCGTGACGTCTGTATGTATGAGTGTCTGTGTGTGTGTGTGTGTGAGTATGTCGAATAACTCAAAAACGGTTGGACGTAAAAAGTTGCGAATTGGTACATAGGTTTGTTATAACATCTAGTTGTGCACCTCCCTTTTTGGACTTTGTATGATTTTCCGTTTTGGAGATATTTAGGAAAATTAGGTTCATAATGGCCAAAATGTATCAAAAAACGGTAATAACTCAAAAACGGCTTGGACAAATCTTGCAATTTAACTAACTTCCCGACTAGCTAGACATTTGAAACTTTCAGAAAAGCTCAGAACGCGTTGACAATGCATTTTAAAAATATTTTTAGCCAACTGTTTCGGATACCTGCTGCCTAGCAGCGTTTATATGATTCCACAGAAAAATTATTTAACTAACTTCTCGACTAGCTAGACATTTGAAACTTTCAGAATATTTCAAAACACGGTGAAAATGCATTTTTGAAATACTTTTAGCGATCTGTTTCGGATTCCTGCTGCCACCGGCAGCGTTACTTGGACAAATCTTGCAATCGATTTTTAACTAGCTTCCGACTATCTAGGCATTTGAAACTTTCAGTAAAGCTCAGAACATGGTGACAATGCGTTTTTTAAATATTTTTAGCAAATTGTTTCGGGTCACTGCTGCCTTCGGCAGCGTTTATATGGTTCAACAGAAAATTTATTTAACTAACTTTCCGACTAGCTAGACATTTGAAACTTTCAAAATAGTTCAAAACATGGGGAAAATGCATTTCTTTTAATATTTTTAGCCAACTGCTTCGGATCCCTGCTGCCTTCGGCAGCGTTACCTGGACGAATCTTGCAATCGATTTTTAACTCACTTCTCGACTAGCTAGACATTTGAAGCTTTCAGTAAAGCTCAGAACATGGTGACAATGCATTTTTTAAATATTTTTAGCAAATTGTTTCGGGTCACTGTTGCCTTCGGCAGCGTTTATATGGTTCAAGAGAAAATTTATTTAACTAACTTCCCGGCTAGCTAGACATTTGAAACTTTCAGAATAGTTCAGAACACGGTGAAAATCCATTTTTTAAATACTTTTAGCCAACTGCTTCGGATCCCTGCTGCCTTCGGCATCGTTACCTGTACAAATCTTGCAATCGATTTTTAACTAACTTCCCGACTAGCTAGACATTTGAAACTTTCAGAAAAGCCAGAACACGGTGGTAATGCTTTTTAAAAATATTTTTAACCATTTGTCTTGGGTCCAATGACAATGCTTTTTAACATTATATATTTCTAAAGATGTATAAGGAAGTCATGTGGTGCCTACATCAGATTTTTTTAAATGTTTTTCAGAATGTAATATTTTTCTTTGTTCTTTAAACAAATGTTGTGAAGACTTTTAGCAGAGAGAATGAAATGAAGCAATTTTTTTCTTTTTATTTGAGTACATAATACCAAAAAAAAAAAAAAAAAAAGAAGAAGAAGAAGGAAAGAACGAAAGATTTTGATAAAATTCTGGCAAAAGCAGAATTTAGTTTAGTACAGAGAACTACTAAGTTTTTTTTTTTTTTTTTTTTTTTTAATCACTTTTAAATGATTCAATTATATTATCGATGAATTTTCCATTGTGATAAATGCCCAGGTATCATAAAACTGGTATCGTAAAAATCCGTAGATTGACCCGTAGATCCTTAGTCCTAAAACAGAAAAAAAAAAAAAAAAAAAAGAAAAAAGAATAAAGTTTTATTTGATGAGGTGATGCAATAAATGCAGATCAGAAATAAAAAAAAAAAAAAAAAAAAAAAGCTAAGAAAACTGGAAAACTAAATTAAAAGAAAAAAAATAGAAGTTGAAATCAACTGAAAAGCTGAAAAATCTCCTCTCTGAAATTAATAGATAAAATAGTTTCTTAAAGTAGAAATAAAATCTTTAGTGACAGAAGCTATGGATTAAACTTTTATGCATATTAAACAGTAAGTGGGGTTGTTTTATATAATTATATAGAAGAAAACTTTGTGATGGAATCAACATAATAGATTTAAATTATATTAAAAATTCTTTTTTTATTCACATTAAAATAAACATATCAATGTGAATTGTGTGAAATATGTAAAAATTCCAATGTGAATATTCTGAAATGAGTAAACAATTTAATCTGAATTATGTGAAATGCGTAAACATTTAATGCATTAGTCAAAATAAAAATACAAAGAAGTAAAACAGGAGAATCGTAATCAATACGTATTCTTCCTCTCCCCCTTTTTTTTTTTTTTTTTTTTTTTGGGGGGGGGAGAATGGACAACTAACAATAATTTTCATTACGTGCATTTATACGAAATTTTATCTTATAATGCCATATTAAAGTTTTTTTGGGGAAAAAAGAGACTTTTTTGATACTGTCCGTTTCGATACTGATTATTATTAATTTTCGTTTCTTTTCTCTTTCTTTCTAAGAAAAGAAAGAAACAGAAAAAAACGATTTTGATGAAATTTTGGCAAAAGCTGAATTTAATTTATTACGGAGTATTATTATTTATTTATTTACTTATTTATTTATTTAATTTTGAAAATATAACATTGCTTTCAAATTATTCAATTATATTTTCGATAAATTTTGATTTCGATAAATGTCCAACCATCGTAAAACTGGCGAGAACGTTTATCCGTAGGTTGAGATTAATAGTCTTCTGCATTAAAAAAAAAAAAAAAAAAAAAAAAAAAAAAAACTTTTTCGATACTGTCATTTTAGCTGATATTTCAACAAGCACTCTTTTTAAACCTAAAAACCATTAAAAATATATAATATAATAACGTCAATTTTACCCTGCAAGTTTAATTTTTCACAAAGTTTTATATTAATTTTAATATTTACGCGTGAATTTCTTTTCATTTCAAAAACATTTAAAATCAACTCGTAAACATTTTTGGCAACAATAAAAATTAAAATAAATTATGTATTTTTGTCTAAAAAGGGCTTCTTCAACTTTTTTAACACTGTCCGTTTAGATAGTGATTATTATTAATTTTCGTTTCTTTACTTTATCTTTCAAAATTCTGGCAAAAGCAGAATTTAGTTTTGTACGGAGGACTAATTGTTTTATTTATTTATTTATTTATTTATTTATTTGTTTCTTTATTTTTTTTTTTCAAAATATAACAACGCTTTCAAATTACTCAATTATATCTTCGATAAATTTTCGATTTCGATAAATGTCCAACTATCGTAAAACTGGTATCTGTCCCAAAAAAGTTTTTTCTTAAAAAATAAATAAATAAATAAAAACCTCATTATACTTAAACTGTTGCGTTTTATTGTGAACTTTGTATTACAAAAAAAGTATTTCACCTTGAAAATAAAGTAGCATGTAAAAGATATACACGTGAAAGATATACACGTAGGAAAAGAATATTCTATTGAATATAATTTTATTGTTTAAACTTAAAAACTTCTTTGCACACCATGAAATTAATGCAAGCAATATCGGTTTCGAAAGGACGTGACCATTCTCGTTTAGGCCAAAAGCAAAACTGGAAGCCTGAAGAAGAAAGGCTACATCTTTTCGAAATCGGTAGTGCTTGCATTTATTTTATTGTAAGTGATGAAGTTTTTAAGATTAAATATTTTTTGTATACCAGGTCTTTAATTTAAAATTAAAATTTTATTGACTTTATTCAAAATATAAATACCTATTCAAACATAAGAAATAAATAAAAAAATAAATAAATAAACATTGTGATGAAAATTAATTAGTATTTTTGTTTTTAAAACGAAATGCGCAAATTGTGTAACAAACATTTTTGCAACATCTGCAAAGATAATTTTAATATATTTCTAATCAATAAAACGGTTAATAAAAAATAAATGGAGAAATAAAGAAAAATCTCGCTCTTTTGAAAAGTAATTCATGCATTAAGTTATTTCTAATTAAAATATATCAAAAAGGTATTTGATAAATTTAGAAATTTATAATGAGTTAAATATATTTATGTCCAATAATTAATATATATATATATATTGTAGATCATTTTACAGAAGAATCAAGTTTGGAATTATTCTTTTTAATATTTTGTGTGTGTTCTTTTCTTTTTATTTTTTTTTTTCTCTAATGAACAATGAATATACAAAATTTTTACTTTCGTGTTTGAAAGATACAAATTAGTTCCCATTATAAATTACTTATTTAAAATTATTTATTCTTTACACATTAAAGAATTTTATGAATTTTATCTTAGATTTTGCTTAATTAAATTATTGAAATTTTGTCTTTTTAACACTTTCCAACAAGGTTGAAAAGTGTTAATGACTTCGGTTTGTCTATCTGTCTGTCCGTCTGTCTGTCTGTCTGTCCGTCCGCGCTCTAAATCCCGTAAATATTTATGGAATATCTTGAAACTGATATATGTTATTCAAGTTCACTATCGGATGTTTCCTATTGAAAATGGACTTTAGAGCTCTACTGGTTTGTGTACAGGGACCCCCAAAATATTTCAAAGCATTGTGTTCTATGACAGGCATTTCTATAAACCATATTTTCATACCCTTACTGTACAAAAATCGTAATGAAATTGACATATGTTATACAAGTTCACTATCGGATGTTCCCTGTTGAAAATAGAGTTTATACCTCTACTGGTGTCTGTACAGGGACCCCCTAAAATATTTCAAAGCATTGTGTTCTATGAGAGGCATTTCTATAAACCATATTTCCATACCCTTACTGTACACAACTCTTAATGAAATTGAAATATGTTATTGAAGTTCACTATCGGATGTTTCCTGTATACAATGGAGTAAATACCACCACTGATTTGTGTATAGGGACACACAAAAGTATTTCAAAGCATTGTGTTCTATGAGAGGCATTTCTATAAGCCATATTTTCATAACCTTACTGTACAAAAATCTTAATGAAATTGAAATATGTTATACAAGTTCACTATCGGATGTTCCCTGTTGAAAATGGAGTTTATACCTCTACTGGTTTGTGTACAGGGAGCCCCTAAAATATTGCGAAGCATTGTGTTCTATGACAGGCATTTCTATAAACCATATTTCCATACCCTTACTGTACACAACTCTTAATGAAATTGAAATATGTTATTGAAGTTCACTATCGGATGTTTCCTGTATACAATGGAGTAAATACCACCACTGATTTGTGTATAGGGACACACAAAAGTATTTCAAAGCATTGTGTTCTATGAGAGGCATTTCTATAAGCCATATTTTCATAACCTTACTGTACAAAAATCTTAATGAAATTGAAATATGTTATACAAGTTCACTATCGGATGTTCCCTGTTGAAAATGGAGTTTATACCTCTACTGCTTTGTGTACAGGGAGCCCCTAAAATATTGCGAAGCATTGTGTTCTATGACAGGCATTTCTATAAACCATATTTTCATACCCTTACTGTACACAAATCTTAATGAAATTGAAATACAAAGGGCATTCCATAAAAACTGAGAGTTATTTTTTTACGTAGTGGCAACACCGTGAAACTAAAAAATAGAAGTGCAGGCGATTTTTTCAAACTGTTAACTGTAAGTTTATACAAAATTCTAAACGAAGCAGACGATTTTATTTTCCTATTTCCGTGCTTGTTTAAAGAGCTGTTTTATTTGCCCTACAGAAATGGAGATGAGTGATTCAGAGTTAAAAAACGAAATGCGTTGTGCCATAAAATTTTGCTACCGTTTGGGCAAAACAGCTCCAGAAACAGTTAAGTTAATGAAAGAAGCTTACAAAGACAAATGTTTTGGTGAGTCTACGATTTTTAGATGGCATGGTGATTTCAAGAAATGCCGTTTGTCTGCAGAACTGGCTCCTAGGCCTGGGCGACCCAAAAGTGTTGTGAATGATCAAAATGTTAACACTGTGTGGGTAATCTTTCAAGAAAATCGGCGAATGACATGTAAGGAGATAGCGGCATAAACAAACATTTCGAAAACGTCGATATTTCGCATTCTACGCAACAATTTACAGCTTCGCTATGTTTGTTCCAGGTGGGTCCCTCATCACCTTACTAAAGAACAAATGAAAACAAGAATTCACCAATGTTGTGAATGGAAATAGATGCTTCAAAATGATCCAAATCTCCTAAAGACTGTAATAACAGGTGATGAAACTTGGGTGCATCATTATGATCCCCTTACCAAGTCCGCAACAAGTGTATGGAAACATACTGATTCTCCGCCTCCGAAAAAAATCCGAAAAACCAAATCTGCTGGAAAGGTCATGATGATTATTTTCTTTGATCATAAAGGTGTAATCTATCAGCATGCTGTGCCTCCAAAAACTACTGTGAATGGTGAATATTATGTTTCAGTTTTGAAAATTTTGCGACAACACATATCGAGAAAGCGTCATGAACTGGTAGGGAATTGGATATTACATAACGATAATGCTCGACCGCATGTCGCTACTTCTGTTCAGCAATATCTTAGTAAATGCAATATTAAAATCATGCCACATACCCCTTACAGTCCAGATCTCGCAGCATGCGATTTCTGGCTGTTTCCGACGTTGAAGCAGAAGCCCCGTGGCAGAAAATTTAATGCAGATTCTGAAGTTATTTCAGCAGTGGAGGGTTCTTTCAAGCAGCTTCCAGAAAAGGGCTTCTCTACTTGTTTTGAAAAGTGGGTTGAACGATGGGACCGTTGCATATCATCTGAAAGAAGGTATTTTGAAAAAGAATGATGTATTTTTTGCTGTAAATATATATTTCTTGATTTTTTATGATTTTACTCTCAGTTTTTATGGAATGCGCTTTGTATGTTATTCAAGTTCACTATCGGCTGTTTCCTGTATAAAATGGAGTAAATACCACCACTGATTTGTGTACAGGGACACACAAAATATTTCAAAGCATTGCGTTTTATGAGAGATATTTCTATAAACTAAATTTTAGTAACTTTACTTTACACGAGGATTTATGAAATTGAAATGTGTTATTTATAAGCACAAAAGAAAATGCTTTGCATAGAATATAGCATGATTAGCATTAGATTTACAGGGTGACAAAAAAATATTCAGTTATATAAAGATCTATTAATAAGTATTTGCTAAAAGCATACTTTCGTTTACATTAAGCGTTTTTAACACTTTCTATCATTTTTTAACACTTCCCAACAAGGTTGAAAAGTGTTAATGACTTCGGTTTGGCTGTCTGTCTCTACGCGCTCTAATTGCCGTAAATATTTGTGGAATTTCTTGAAACTGATATATGTTAGTCAAGTTCACTATCGGATATTCCCTTTTGAAAATGGAGTTTTTACCTTTGCTGGTTTGTATACAGGGACACCTGAAAGTATTTCAAAGCATTGTGTTCTATGAGAGGTATTTTTATAAATCATATTTTCGCTATTGGATGTTTCCTGTATAAAATGGATTAAATACCAATACTGTTTTATATACAAGGACACTCAAAAGTATTCTAAAGCATTTCGTTCTATGAGAGATATTTCTATAAATCAAATTTTAATAACTTTCCTTTCCACGAAGTTTTAGGAAATATGTTATTTTTATGCATAAAAGAATGTTTTACATAGAATATAGCATGATTAGCATTAGATTTACAGGGTGACACAAAAATATTCTGTTATATTAAGAGCTATTATTAAAAATTTGCTAGAATTCTATTAGCGTTTTTTTTTTAAGTGTGAATATGATATCAATTTGTGTATCTGTCCGTCTGTCCGTCTGTCTGCCTGCCCGTGCTCTAACTCCCGTAAATATTTATGAAATTTTTTGAAACTGATATATGTAATTCAAGTTTACTATTGGATGTTCCCTATTGAAAATTCAGTTTATACCTCTACTGGTTTGTGTACAGGGACACACGAAAGTATTTCAAAGAATTGTGTTCTATGAGAGGTATTTCTATAAACCATATTTTCATACCTTTACTGTACAATATCTTCATGAAATTGAAATATGTTATTCAAGTTCCCTATTGGATGTTTCCTATATAAAATAGATTACATACATCCACTAGTTTATGTACAGGGACACCCAAAGCTACGCAAAAGCTTTGCGTTCTTTGTCAGATATTTCTATAAATCAAATTTTAATAACTTTACTTTCCATGAAGTTTTAGGAAATTGAAATATGTTATTTATATGCACAAAAGAATGCTTTGCATGGAATACAGCATGGTTACCATTAGATTTACAGGGTGACACAAAAATATTCAGTTATATTAAGAGCTATTAATAAAAAATTGCTGGAATTGTACTTTCGTTTACATCAAGCGTTTTTGACACTTTCTATCATTTGTTTAGTGTGAATATAATTTCAATATATGTATATGTCTGACTGTTCTTCTGTCCGTCTATCTGTCTCTCTGTCTGTTTTTCTGCGCTCTAATTCCCGTAAATATTTATGGAATTTCTTTAAACCGATATATTTTATTCAAGTTCACTATCGGATGTTCCCTTTTGAAAATGGACTGACTACCTTTTCTGGTTTGTGTACAGGGACATCCAAAATTATTCGAAAGCATTGTGTTCCATGAGAGGAGTTTCTATAAACCATATTTTAGTACCTTTAATGTATAGAATTTTTAATGAAATTTTAATATGTTATTTAATTTCATATCGGACGTTTCATATGTAAAATAGAGTACATTTCTGACTGGTTTGTGTACAGGGCCACTTGAAAGTACTCCAAAGCATTGTATGAAAGTTATTTTTATAAACCAAATTTTAATAATTTTATTTTCCACAAAGCTTAATGCAATTGATATATATTATTCGTATGCACAAAAGAGTGTGCTTTCTATGTAATATAGTATGGTTAGCATTAGATTTACAGGGCCACACAAAAATAATCAGTTACATTAAGAGCTATTAATAAAAATTTGCTGGAATTGCACTTTTGTTTACATGAGCGTTTTAACACTTTCTTATAATTTTAGTGGGAATATGATTTCAATTTCTGCATCTGTCTGTTCGATTGTCTAATTTTCTATCTGTTTGTCTCCGGCTCCTATCATCCGTGAATATTTTGAGAATTTTTAAAAAAGGATGCACTCAAGTTCCCTATGGAATGTTCCCTATTTAAAATGTCATTAATAGGTCCTGTACATCTAGTTTGTTTGCAGGGACAACAACAACAACAATAAAAAAAAAGCCAATGTATTACGTTTTAGGACAGAATTTTTTTAAAGTTATATTTAAAAAAATTTCTACTATAAAAATCATAAAAACATTGACATGTATTATTAATATTCTAAAATATTGTTTTGTATAGACTATGATGTGATTAACTTTCAGATTTACAGGGCTACAGTAAAATATTCAGAGAGTTTAAAAGATGTAATTATAATATAACGGCTGCATTTTCTTTTGCGTTAAGACTTTTTAACACTTTCCAAAATGGATAAGAGTAATTTTAAAATCAATTAGTCTATCTGTATGTTTTTCAGCCCTTCTGTCTGTTGTGCGATAACGTAGATAGAGAATATTAAAAGTTATTCGATACAACAATTGCGTACAGTTGGAAAGTGTTACTTATCAATGCGTACTGCATGATTTTTTTTTTTTAATCTAAATTTATAAGATGTAGCTTCATTACGTGAAAAACAGAATTATATTAATTGATAACAATACGCATTGTATTAATTTTTCAATTGAAGAATATAAAACCAATATAAATAATAAAAACAATTCATATAATTTATTACAATGAAATCTAATTTAAAAATATCATATGCATTTAAAACTCAGTATTTTCACATATTTATTTTATCTTATAAAGCTGAACTTAAAATACAAATTATTTCTCAGTCAGAATAGAATACATTATTTTATACTCTATTTACTTTTTAACATTTTCCAACTATGTTGAAAACTGTTTACGACTCTGGTTTGTCTGCCTATCTGCGCTCTAACTCCCATAAATATTCATGGAATGGGCTCTTCCCACCGTCGTCTGCTCAATCACGTGATAGAGGAAAACGAATAATCGAATTCTGAGACTCGAATTTAATTAAATATTGTTCTTAAGAACAAAAATGTTAATATTTAATATAAAATGAAATAAAAGTAATATTGTGCATTTGTAAACAGTAGAATAATTGTATTTGTAAATTTAATAATTTTTAAAAAACATTTTATGTGTTTATTTATTTTTACCTATAAGAATCGATTTTTGTATATTGTAGTGTAACTGTAACATTAACTGATCTGGCAATAAATAATAGCTTCTTGTGGAATGTTAATGGATTATAATTTGAAATTTAAAAATGTTTTCATTTAATTTAATTGCATAAAGGTGTTACAACAAGTTAATTAACTTAGTTACTGGTCTAAATGGATTTACGCAGTACGATATTGCACTGTCACTGATTTAAGTACCAAAAATCAGAGATTAAACATGTTCTTCATGAACATCAATAACATATATAAACTAAATGATGATTGTAAATGTATACAGCAAACAAAAGATGATGAATAATGATATAAAATGGATAAAAAATGACGATGCATAAACAAAATAACACATATTAAATACGATTGATCAAAAATAAGAATAGAAAATATGTTACTTTAGATAAACAAGACTTCGTCTGCTATTTGTTTTTCCTCTATCATGTGACCTCTGACGTCAGGTGGGAAGAGCCCATTGTTTGAAACTGATACATGTTGTTAAGGTTCACTATGGAATACTCCCTATTGAAAATAGGGTAAATATCATCACTGGTTTGTCTACGGGGACACTCGAAAGAATTTCAAAGCATTGTGTCCTATGAGAGGTATTCCTATAAATCATATTTTAAGACTTTTATTTCGCGCAAATTATACTGAAATTTGTATTAACAATTCATATGCACGAGAAAATGCTTTCTATAAAATGTAGTATGATTGGATTAACATTAAGATTTATGGATCAAACAAAAACATTCAGTTATGTTAATGGTTATAAATTGAAATTGCCAAAATTGCATTTTCGTTTGCATTTAATCGTTTTTAACACTTTCTAACGGAGTTTAAGCATGATTATGATATGAATTCGTCTATATGTTTGTCTGTTCGTCTGTCTGTCCGCTCTGTAACTTCCGTAAATATTTACGGTATTGAAATTGATATACGTTATTTAAGTTCACCTTGGAATGTTCCTGATGTAAAATGTGATAGAAAGAACCACTGGTTTATGTAAAGGGACACCCGAAAGCATTCCAGAGTTATTTCTATAAAACACATTTTGATATTTTGATTTTGTGCAAATCATAATGATATTGACATGTGTCATTCATATTCGCAAGGAATGTTTACTATAGGATATGAAATGATTACCATTAAGATTTAGTGGGCCACACAAAAATATTTTGTTACATTAAGGGCTGCAATTGGAAATTGCTGGAATAGCATTTTACTTTGAGTTAAGAATTTTTTATACTTTTCAAAAATATTTACAAGTGATTATGAATTTAGTTAGATTATCTATCTGTATTTCACCTGTTTTTGTCCATTGTGCGCTCCCACGGGCAATATGCATTGAATGATAAACATTGTAATGAGTGTGTACATTTGAAAAATGTTAATAATCAATGCAAACCGTAAAATTTTTTGAACTTGCTTTAATTTTAAATATTTATTTTCTTAAATGAGCTTAGGAATATATTTTATGGGAAAAAAAGAAGTTTGATAAAAATATTTTTTTTTCCTTTAAAATCATGTCAAAAGTAATAATTAATGCTCGTTTATGTAACAAAGAAATCATTAACTTTTTTATCTTTCATGTTCGTTTAGTTTGTTAAATTGCCGTACGTTTGCCACCCTACGTTTTCGCTATCAAAATCTAAGGAATATGATCCATAAATAGAAATCTGACGAAGAAGATTTGGATCTTAAGGTTTATAGTGGACTTCCAAGATGATAAAACTGGTCTAAAGTTCAGCATTTCGAATTTACAAAAATTTAAAACTCCGTAACACTAGTTATATGCAGGAGTAAGAATTTTATATTCCCATTATTGTCTGCTATGTTGTTAGCGTTTATATTTGTAATATATATATATATATATATATATATATATATATATATACAGTCGGTAACAAAAGTCTCCGAACACCAGCAAAAATTCCTATGTAAAAAAAGTTCACTTAATACAGTTTTGTTAAATAAATCCTTGTCGAATCCTGTTCTTAGTCAGTCTGAAAACAGAATTCTACAAGGATTTATTTAACAAAACTGTATTAAGTGTACTTTTTTTTTTTATAGGAAATTTTGCTAGCGTTCGGAGACTTTTGTTACCGACTGTATATATGGAATCTGTCGTAAAATGAAAAATTTCTACCATCATTTTCTGAAAATTAATTTTTACGCAGCTGCGTAAAGTTTGAAATGTTCCATGCGTCTTATTTATCTACAATTATTATTAATAATATTGGTCAGAATTTTCCATAAATTTCATTAAATGCTTTTAAATATATCTAGGCCCAAAGCATAGTAACATTTTTCCGCTTTTGTTTTTTAAAACTTAAAAGTTTGAAATTAAAAATAATAATGATTTTTTTTTTCAAAAAATAAAATAAAATAAGAAATTCTTGTCGCATATAATTATGATTGTAATAATAATAATTTAAAAAAGGAACTAAATTTAGTAAAAATTTTCTGAAGCTACCTGTATAAAAATAATCGGGTGTGTCACTCAAATGACTTTCTTCTATCCAGCATTTCTATACTATAAATGTAGATTGCATATTAAATCATAAGATCAATAAGATAAGATAATAAAGTTTCAAACTACTTTTAAAATAATCTAAAACAAATTTAGAAATAGTTGGATTTGACTGTGTTAGGAGGGCTATCGCCCCTCTTAACTCTCCGTTCAATTATAGTGCCTGTATTTATATTAATAAGAAAACAAGGTTGATATTAATTTGCTTTCAAACTTGCCATTATTGATCAATCAATTAAACTATGTTCTTTTATAATTATTTATTTATAGTAATATGTTATTTCTTATCTTATTCTTAAAATTGCAATCTAGATTTCTATATCTTTTAATGTTTAATGTACTTTAATATTAAGTGTAAGAGAAAATTATAATTATATTAATTAATAAGAAAATACGTTGAAATACCTTGTCATTCACAGAGAAACTTTAATATTTGGTATAAGAGAAAATTATAATTATATTAATTAATAAGAAAATACGTTGAATTACCTTGTCATTCACAGAGAAACTAAGATCAATAAGATTAATTTACTATAATATTCTTTCATCTTAATGACGACTATAATTAAATACGTTTTAAAACATATAGCTTAGAAATTTTAGAGCTACCTGTTTTCAGTGACTTACCATTTACAGGTCGAAGATAATACAAAATACTGATTTATTCCTTACTTAAAAGTTAAGAATTTTAATCTTCCACTAGCTTTTCAAACCAGTTTAATTGGGAGTTTAGTACTGAAAAAAAAAGTATCATACAAATAATTGTTTATTTCAAAATAATAGTAGAGAAACATATCTTCAATATTTCTGGATTTCATTAGTTCCATATAACAGACTTGAAATTGTAATTCTTCTTTTTGATTTCGAAGGAAAATACTCTTGTCTGTTGTCTTACTGAAAGATAAAAAAAAAAAAAAAGAAGAGAAAAGAGAAAAAGAAAGAAATTTGTACAAAGCATTTTAAACTAGCAATATTTTTATTTAATTGTACAAGTTTTTTGTATTTAAAAACATTTTACTTTCAGTTTTCAAATTTAACAGGAAATATGTTGATAATAACTATATGAAATAAAAAACTATTTATGTTTTTTTAAGTGAACTTGAAAAATTAAAATATTTTAAAATGTACATAAAATTCATATTAGTAAAGTATTTATTCTTTATGTCAGTAAATATATATATATATATATCTACCTATTAACTTCATTCAAAGGTACGTTATGCACGGGTGCAATGCGTCCATCTGTTGACCGATTAGCACCTTTTCATAGGTAATATTTTATGTCAAGCTGCAACTACATATATATTTATATGTAATTCTCTGCAGTAGTTCTTAAGATACAGTTGGAAAAAATTTTGTCACACACATAGAAGCACACAGGCAGACATTTACTAAAACTAATTAAATCCTGTTCTGACCTCTTAAAACGTGTAAATTCATTGAAAACCAGAAGTCAAAAAATTTTCCGAAACCGATACTTTCTTCTACTGAATATAGAAAACAGTAATAATATTTCCTTTTCCTACCCCAACCTCCTCTAAACAAATGATAAGAATTCGTAACATAAAAAAATAAATTTCTATTTTTTTTTTTTTTCTGTCAGCGGAATCAAGTCTTCCTAGGGATCAAATTGGCAGGACCGAAATGGCAGGATCGAAACAGCGGTTTGTAAATACGGGCTCAGACCCTTTAGAAAGATCCACCCGCAAACCAAAGACGGCACACCGCCCACGCCTAGGACCCTTGTGTAGTAAATTGGCCTTAACTCTAATATTAAAACGGTGGAACCAAATCGTCAGGTACCTAGAATATGTTCATAAATATATTATATGAATATTTTTTATGTTATTTCTCATTTATGATTTTAAAGAAGAATAAGTTCTAATTTTGTAAGCATTTAAATTAAGGGTTTGATCACTCGAAAAGCCTGAAAATCGTAACTGATCTCCTGGTCCTCATAAAAAAAAAAAGGGAATTTCAAAATTTCTTCAAAATAATTAAATTGCGGTTATGTAATTTGTAAAACATTAAACATCGTAACTTTCTTATCACAAAAATAAAATGTATATAATATAAAGTTTAATTATCAGTAATATTTTGTTGAAACTTACTGAACTTGTATTATATTTTCTTTAGAATCAGTGAGAGAGAAAAACATCATTAGTACAATGACCGCTAAAATGGATTCCAAGACATATCGAAGTGCGATTATGCTTTTGAACTTTAATGTTAAAAAAAAAAAAAAAAAAAAAAAAAAAAAGTCGATAATAATAACAATATTAATAATAATATACTTATTACTGTGTGGTTGTAATAGATTTTGCTATCAGAAATCGAAATCAATAATATATGCTTTAAATTATCCATCCACATCTTTGAAAAATATCCAATTATTTGGAAAAATAAATTTGTAAAAAGTCTTTAAATTTCAGGCACTTTTATTTGTTTTGGAGTAAAAAATTCAAAATATATGTATATTGCTGAACCTTTTTTTAGTGTAAGTTTCAATTAACAAATAAAAATTAGCTTAACACTATGAAAAAACTTAAAAATATGATTGATAAATAACACTATAGCAGGGTTCCCATTAGAACGCAAGACTGCGAGAATCTCGGATATTTTTTTCATTTTCTCATGTAAAAATTTTAATATTGTAAGAAAACCTCGCCTTTTTTCAGTTTTCAGAAATCAATTTAAGAAAAGGCGCTAAAAGCTTTTTTTAATAGTTTCTTTTTAGACTTATATTTGTCCTCTGATAGTAAAAACATGTGAAAAACAAATCGGGCCCTAATCTGATCAAGTACATGCGACTTCTTGGTCTCCCCCCCACCACCATCACCCTATTCATTTAACAGAAAACAGCTAAAAGAACTTATATGCTGTTATAAAAAAATCAAATACACCTAACAATTCCTAAACACAATATTTGAAATAAGTCCAGTAGAAAAACCTGCTTAAATGAGTAGGAATTAGGCTCTAGTCATCTCTTCTCTGCACTCACTACAGAAAACACACAAAATTGGAAAACCATGACAAAAATCACATTATTCCCGATATGAATTCTGTGCGTCCATGTAAATGACCTATTTTTATTATTCAAAGTTTATTTGGGGTCTCACTTAATTTTCAGAAATCTTACATAATTTTTAAAAGTCTCACTTTGTTTCTGAGAAAGGGAGAGATATTCTCACCCAATTTTTTTCCTGCGACGAGAACCCTGCACAAGAGATAATATGCAAAACAACTTGCCAATATATTTCTTCTACCTTTATGTATTATATAAAAGATCACAGAATAAAGTCAGTTATTTTAAGTAAGTTATGGTAAGAAATAAAGTCAGTTATTTTATTAATCAGATAAAATTAAATCTTTTTTTGGAAATAACTATTTTAGAATAACATTGAGTGAAAGACGCAATAAAGAGCAAATTGTGTGGGCGAAGAATATTTTCAAAAAGTCAAATTTGTTTTGTTAGAATTTGTTTAAGATGAAGTTTAAACAAAGCTGCATTTTTATCTAAACTCTATATCTTACAGGAAGTATTGATTTTCATTTAAATGATGAGTATAAAAATGTTCGTAAAATAATATAACATATCGAATTAATTAACTAAGTTATGAGATAACTAAGTTTCATTCTTTTATTCACATAAATTTTAGTTAGTAGCTTGGAAAAATTCTTCATTTTTCGTAATTGTTCATATGTTGAATTTGTTTGAAAGACATTAAAAATTTCCTCCAGAAAGGAAATACGTCTCAGCCTCTAGGGTGACCGAAAAGGGGCAGCCATCACCTTCCTGGGGGATCAAAATTGTGATGGTATGGCTCCAGACCACACTTACAGATGTGCCCCAGACAGTCATCAATTTCCCATAGCGTAGCATTAGTTACTACGTAAAAAACCGACTCACTCACTGCCTTCTGGTGCAGATTTATTTATCAAAAGATGCTTTTCCTCAATTAATAAAAGAACTGCAAAGGAACTTAATTTATATATATATATATATATTCTATTTTATATAGAGGAATTCGGTAGATTTCTTTATAAAATAGAATTTTTGAACATTTCTGTAGAAAGTAATCCCGTTTTTCCTTTAACTTCAGCATTAATATCTATGTATATAAAATTACTTGCCTGGAAATATGTGACTTATTATCAAGAAAATTGCAAATTGACCTAAAAAAAAAAAAAAAAAAAGAAGAAGAAGAAGAAGAAAAAGAAAGAAAAATCGATGAATTATTATATTATTTAGAGTCGTGTTATTTATTAATATATTTAATAAATGAGGATTTACAATACAGAGCTTTATTTCCGGCTTTCAACTGATTTTCTGCGATTTCAATTTTCTTTTCTTTGCCTATTTGACTCCTTACCAAGGATATCAAACTACACTTTGAAATAAACACGCACACACACACATGCACAAACACAAAAACACACACACACATAAAGAGGATGAAGTAGAGAGAAAGAAAGAATTCTTCCAAACAAGTTACGAGGAACAATTTCATATTATTGTTAGGTAGGATAGGGTAAAACGGTGGTTAAAATTATAAAAAAAAAAAAAAAAAAAAAAGTTTAACTTTTTTTATAATTTATTAAGTAAGATTTAATAATGCCAAAGTATTGTTTATACCTTTCTTAATAATAAAAAAATAGTTTTGTTCAAATACCTACTACATACTAAAATAGAAAAAATGAAAAGTTTGTATCCGTTTTTTATTATTGCGAACGTTAAATTCTGTTCGTTTCTATAAAACAAAACCTGTTGTACAATACACAGATTTTGAAAAAATTGGCGAAATATGTTATCACAAGAAAAAACATATCCTAAACTATAACTATCTACATGCAATTATGACTATTATTTTTTTTATTATTATTACAGTGTACATGGGGGTTGGGGATAAAAAATTTTACCTCCAAACTACTCCTCGTGGGGAAATTGGTGGAGCTATGAGAGAAAGGTACAAGTATAACACACTCTTCAAAGATTAGACTTTTTCATAAGGCTTCATCTTGGAAACTCTCTAACAATGTCCATGGCCAACACAAACGAATATTTGCTATCTTAATTAACCCCCCCCCCCCCTCCCAAAAAAAAAAAAAAAAAAAAATCATTAAAAAAATATTTTTTAAAGATAAGGAAAACATAACACAAACATAAAAGAGAAAGCAAAAAGAAAGGAAAAATTAAAGGAAAAAAAAAAAAAAAAAGATTGAACATATAAAGAAAATGATTTTGACTCCAGATCAGGGGGTCTAGCACGAACTCATCGGAATGCTAACGTTAATGGAAACTTTCCAATATGACGTCACTTTTTCGACAAACCCCGAAAACCGCTATCACGAACTTACCGGAAAACTCTTGGCATCAGAACTGACCTACGGAATCGGGCTAAAAATTTTCGTCAAAGGGATTACATTGCGGAAATGCAAATCCGATATCGGATTTTGAGATGGCAGCTTCGATTGTAGCCGCATTAAATTTTTTTCTTGAATTACTAGAAATGCTTGATATTTAAATTATTAAATATATATATATATATAGTTTTAATAGAGCATATCTATGAAATATAACAAACCTTAAATATATTTAAAGTTATTGAAAATTTATTAAGTTTAATGAAAATTGTAATAAATATATATTTTCTTTATAACTAATATTCTTATTTAAAAAGTATTCAGAATAGCATGTCTTTATATTTAAAGATATTGAAAATTAAGTTTTTTTAAATTTACAATAAGTATCTATATATTTTCTCTTTAATTAGTATTCTTATTAATCATGTACAATATTAAGAGTATATCTACTAATAATAACAAGTATTAATATTTAAAAATATTAAGAATTAATTAAGTTTAATGAAAACTCCAATTATATACTTTCTTTGTAACTAAAAATCTAAATTATGTCTACGTATGATGAAAGTCCCAGTATATAAACTACTGGAAATTAATTAAGCTTAAAGGAAATTGTGATAAATACTTATTTTCCCTGCAACTGAAATTTTCATTTTAAATTTTAATTATCTAATTAAATAGTTAGAGGTACAACACAGCTATTCTACATTCACTTGCAAAACTTCATTTGTTGATACATAATAGAATCTAATAAGAATCTCCCATATCTCAAGTGAGAGAAAAGTGAGTGAATATTTTTAAAAAGATTTAATGTCTGATATTTACAATCTAGATTAGACAATGTGAAAAATATACATTTTTTTTTTTTCTAATATTTCAAACATACAAAATGAAAATAAATTCTTTGACGGTTTTACTTTTAATACTTTGATGAGAGAGAATTTTTTACTAAGCTTAAATATATAAAATTACACAGTATATTTTATTGTATGTTGTAAATTCTAAAAGAAATTCTAAGATTCGTGGATACAATCATGCAAATAAATAATAATAATAATGAAAACTGGTAAGTAATCACGCAATTGATTTCAAAAATAATTTTTAAATAAGCAATAACTTAATATCAACTGTTTTTATCTTTGTTAAAGTATGCTATATATTTATAGTTATCTATAAAGCTTTAGTACAAAATAATATAAATTGAAAACAAGAAACGAATTTTCTTTTATTTTTTTTTTCTCAAACTGCATCACAAAAGTGTTAAATCAAAAGTAAGTGTGCACAACATATTCAAAAATTTTTATATAAAAATAATGAATGCAATAATTAGGTAAAGTTTCAAGAAGCAACTATATTGATTAAGATATATTATTTCAATACTTTCGAGGGACACAAATGTAAATGCATCATTTTGTAATCATAAAAATTTTATATTAGAAACAACTTGTACAGCATTAATCTTTCATAGTTGTCAACTATTTCATTTTCACCTTAGATTAAGTATTATTATCTAATTCTTTCTACAGTTAAATAATCCAAAAATTACTATTCAAAAGACGTTGATATTAACTCTTTAAGAAAAAGTAAAAAAGTTATTTTATTTATTTATTTTTTGGGGTGGGGGAGATAAATTAAAAAAAAAAAAAACTTTGCTATATCAAATGTAAATATAATAAACCAGTTATAATAATACATGTATGCAAAAATTTTCATTAATGAAACTTAAACAAAAATGTTAAATCTTTATACATGCGATAAACGAGCTTTAATGTGACAATAAAGTTTAAACATATTCAAAAAAGTAATATATATCTTACCTGTATTACAGCCTGTATTATATCCAACGTTTCGTTATTCCTTATAACTTGTATAAATAACAAAAGCTAGCAACTAACATTTCAAGGCAGCAAAACATTTACATTTACTGCCTTAAAATTATCAGCAACTGACAAAAAGTGAATTTCAGTAGTAATTCGGGTTTGACATATAGAAAGTAGATATGATATTTAGAAATAAATGTGGAGAAAAACTCTTCTTTAAATAAAACAAAAACACACGTTCACGCTATTCACACACGCAGACAGTCGGCAGCCATGTTTATTTATAGAAAATCCGAAGTGGAATGTGACGGTCAGTAAAAAGTAATCCTTGTCTGTGATTGGTCAACTTATTCCGATTTCGATAACAGTCAGTTCGCTCTAGAAAAAATTCCATTCCCCCTTTCCGATAAGATGGTGCTAGTGTAGGCTGACCATATGTCCTCGAATCTCGATGACAGTCCCCGAATCTCGAGGACAAAACTCTTCGTCCCCAAAAAATTACAAAACATTTGGGGACGCCGGTTATAAAGTTATTAATGTTTTATTATAGTAATTTATTATATGCATAATAAATAAGCTGAAATAAGTTCTTATAGGTGCTTTATATATAAAAATTACTAAAATTTTACAATTTAAGGTGATTAAGTTGTTTTATTTATTTTTTTGTCCTCGAAATTCGAGGACTCCGCCATCTTTGTCCCCAAATTCAATGAAAAAAATATGGTCACTCTACTAGTGTATAAAATGCACAGTGGAATTATTCTGGTGGAAACCTGCATTTCCGATAGCGGAAAGCTTTCGCGTGGAATTCTTTCCGATGGGTTAGTGCTAGACCTCCAGGGGTCGCATACTCCACCTTTTTTTCAGGACATTTTGAGAAATAAGAAATTTATGCCTTTTTGCTACCACTATTTTTATACAATAACGTCTATACTGTTTAACTACGACATATTACATTAAAAATACAGCATAAATTTCGCTTAGAAAAAAATTGGTGGCAAATGAGGCGAAAATTTCTTATACTTTGAAAGTGTGATGAAAAAAAAAGGCGGTGATGACAAACCCTACACCAGATACAGATTCTGAATCAGAGGAGTGGTTTTACTTAATCTCTGGTGAGGTCTGCCGCTCCTCTAAAGCAGAAGAATGGATACAATTCTTAGTTTGCAAAATGTGGACGCACGTTGAGTGTGTGAGAGGGAATAATATATCATTTGTTTGTATTAACTATAGTTCTGGCTCAGGCTGACATTTATGTTGATTAATTATTTAATACTATAATTAATTTGATATAAATCCTTGTTGCTATACCAAGTATGCATAGTTTTATATTAATTATTAATTACCTTTCTCTTTAATTAATAAATGATTAATAATAATAATAAAAAAAAAAATTAAATACTGTCGTTTTTACTACAAGAATTTCCTGCGTATCCGTTACAATTTGTTCCACATGTTCAATTTGTTCCACGTGTGTTACAATTTGCCCCAAGCCCGAGGCAAATTATAACAGGCAAAAAATTTTGAAAAAAAGTTTTTTGTGCGAAAATCAACAAAATTAACGAATGTTTCTTTTATGAATATTATAGATGAATATGTAATCTATTCAAAACCGCAATTATAAGGAACAAAATGTTAATGCATTAAAAAATATGTTTCGTTTTCTAAAAAGTGTTAAAACTAGCCCCTAGTTCCCCTACTATGAGGGTTTTTGAAAAAAAATGTGATTTTTTTGGGGGGGTCTTTCCATCGGGGGTCTTTCCATCGAAAAACAGCAAAACATTTTTAATGCAATGTAATCTAAACACTTAAGTTGCTTTTTAATACTTTTTATCAACAAATCTCGAAATAAACTGTTAGTCTAAAGTTTGTGCCATTTTATATATTCTTCATAATCCACTTATTTTTACTTTTATTTTCTTCTTTACTATTTAAAATCTTCCTTACAAAATATATGTTTTAATATGTCATAAGGATAATTTTTATTATTTCACTTACATACTAATAATATATACACAGTAATATTATCAAAGTAATATTATAGCATATCATTGTATTTTCATAATTAAGCATAAAATACGTAATTATGCATATGTAAGTTTAATTATTACTATTTACTTTTAAAATTTTAATTAAATCAGAATGTGTACTTTTCGTAATTAAAACTTTGTATAATGTAATTAAAGTAACACGGACTAATTTATAATATAAACGAACTTCATATGCAAGAGAAAATTAACAACTTGTTTAAACAAGTTTCTATTTCTTATATTTTTATGAAACTAAATTCTAATTATACTATCGTAATGCAAGTGCCCTATATGTCTGTGTCTTAGCACATCTCAGTTCCTACCTTTAGAACACTTGTCAGATATTTTCAAATCCTATTAAAGACTTATTGAATTAAGGGGAAATCGAGCCAAAAATTAGGTAAAGTTAAGGATTTTTTCTTAATTTAACAAGTCTTTAATAGGATTTGAAAATATTTGACAAGTGTTCAAAAGGTAGGTACTGAGATGTGCTAAGACAAAGACAGATAGGGCACTTGCATTTTTTTTTTTTTTTTTTTTTTTTTTTGTTTCGTTGAAAGAAAATGTTTATTAAAAACCGGCTTTAGAAGTTTTTTATTTACTATTGATTGACAAAAAAAATAAATAAATAAATAAATAAATAAATAAAAAATCTATAAATTGACATCTTGAGTTTTCGTCGCTGCTTCACGTTGCTCCACTGTTTCGTTGCTCCACTGACATTGCTCCACTGCACAGATTATTATACAGATAGGACACTCTCGTATATTCTTCGGTAACCAAAATTTGACTGCAACGACCCTATTGTCAACGGCTGTAAGTTTCTCGAGCTCTCCAGCTTACGCAATCGCTCGTCTTATTTTTATTGTATCTATGTTCATATCGTAATATTAGTGAAACGTTAAACCCATCATCCAACCAACTAACCATTGTATTGATGTTTACGTTTGGCAACTTTGTTATTGTTTACGAACTTGAAGCGGACTATAAGTCAAGCATACAAATCTGATGTATATGCTATCAATAAAACAAACAAACAAACTTGATTGTCGAAAAAAATTTATTTTAAGAAGCAAGTACTAAATATTAAGCAAATAAATTTCGAAAATATATATAAACCAGAAATATTTTTTTTCATTTTAAAGCATTTTGTATTATTTAAGCCAAGCAATGTTAAATATTTAAGATTTCATACCATACTGCTATTTCAGCATTACAGTTTGTTATATTAATTTGCACACTTTTTGGCAAAATTTATTTTCAAACATAATAAAAAATTAGTTTTATTTCTTAGAAAATAGCTGTAAGTGTTATGATTTTATGAATTTAAAAGTAGTAGAAAAAGTGAAGGAAAGAAAACTACACATACGTTTTCGTTTGGCAACTTTATTATTGTTTACAAACTTGATTGTCAAAAGCAATTTATTTTACGAAACAAGTGCTAAATATTAAGAAAATAAACTTTGAAAATATACATAAAATAAAAACATATTTTTTTTCATTTTAAAGCATTTTGTATTATTTAAACCAAGCAAGGTTAAATATTTAATGATTTCATACTGTTATTTCAGAATTACAGTTTGTAATTTTAATTTGTACTTTAATATGAATATGTTTGACAAAGCATATTTTTAAACATTATAAAAATTAATTTTTTTATTTCTTAGAAGAATAGCTGTGAATGTTTTGAGGACAATTTTGTGAATTCAAAAACAATAGAAAGTGAAGAAAAAGAAAACTTTCCATACTAACCTGCTACTAACTACTCGCGAAATGGAAAAACAATTTTCGATCAAAGATGCTATTCATGTAGACTTAACACATGTAGTTCCCCTCTGTTGACACTAGTGGTGCTACTATATTTCCGGTTCGCGTTTTAGCTTCACTGTCCTATCTATATGATAATCTGTGCTCCACTGTTGCTTCACTGATGTTGCTCCACTGTTTCTTAGGTTGCTCTAAAACAAATAAACAAACAAACAAGAAACGAAAAATGTTATTAAAATAAATTAAATTTGGAGGGCATTAATCTAAATTTAACCCAGAAGGTGGAGAAATAGCAAGATGACGATAGCAGAGGAAAAAGGGGAGTTCATCGCTATGGTGGAAGGATGTAGGTTTGTGAGAGACACAAGCATGGAGGCGGGGAGCTAGCGGAGCCGCGTAGCAGGTGTTGTGGAGCTAGGGGGAGGAAGAGTGCGATTACGTGATCTTTCAGAGGGGTAGATAAGAGATTATTTTTACGATGAGTCATCTAATCATCATTTTTCAGGAGGGTGGATAAAAATATTTAATTTATTTCGCGTACTTAAAATTATTTACACTTATGCTTTATTCCGATTGGTCGAATCGTGATGAAATACTGCATTTAGATTGGATGATAATTTATTGCAACAAGATTCCTTAATCAATGTTACGCAAATGAATAAATATTTTTATAAATACATACAATTACAAAATATTTTAGAACTTAGAAAAAATAGAAATGCTTTGGTACTCAGAAAGAAATTCATAGAATAATTTCTGAAAGAGGATTGGATAATAAAAACTTTTAAGTATATTTAAAAGTTTGATATCAATCAGCATTATTCATTTTTCGATACTTAAAGTAAAATATTAAAAATTAAATAATTTGAAACAAAATCATGCATACATTTAAATAATGGTTGGTTGATTAGTGTCATGCAATTGGGTAATTAACTTTATGAATACATTTAATTGCCGAAACATCAGTGGAGGCCTCCCTGTTGAGACTCAAAAAGATTTTGGGTTCGGTCAGTGTGTTTGTCTGTCTCGCGATAGCGGCCACAAAAATCACGCTATAGACTTGAAATTTTGTACACAAGTTCAAGAGTCCCACTGATTCATCTGTATCGTTTTGGGTGTGCATTCCATTTGTAGTTCGAGTACAGAAACATGCCAAAATTTTCTTTTCATTACGGCCTACTGGCAGAATTTCTATGTACTGCAATAGCGGCTGCAAAAATCCTCCGATTGACTTGCAAATTGGCACACACGTTCAGGCTTTGTATAGAAATAGCTGTATGATTTTTTATGCCTATATTGTTTATAAATTGTGTACAGGGATACGCAAAAATTCTTATAATTACGGCATATGGGGTGGAATTCGTTTAAACGCATTTTAACATCATTACTTTTCAATCAACAAAATGAAATTACCGTACATTAGTTAGAATCTTAAACTTATGTTTTCTGCAGAAAATATGTGCTCTTAGGCTTCCTAATTAATGTACAGAACCTTACAAAAGTGTTTTGACAATTCACGTAATCGTCAAATTATTTCAAATTTCGAACCGTTATTCCTGAAAAACGTAGAATAAGTTTAATGGTTTTTACTGGTGTATACAAATGTTTATGGTTCGTTTACAGAGACACACAAAATAATTTCGTGACATTAGAGCCTATAGATTTTTTTTTTTTAAGTACAGTTTAATGCGTTTATGCTGCATTGAACATAATGGAATTAGCATACATTTTAAAGATGCTTAAAAGCACGTTTACTCTTAAAAAGGGTATTTATAGTCTAAATAATTTATTTAATGGACCACACAAAAGATTTCCGATGACTACTGTAATCATCTAAAAGATATCAAATTAGTTTGAAAAATTAATGAATTATAATTAATTAGGTCTAGTCTTGTTATTGGCGTATATAATAACTGTGGCATTTTTTCCGGGATACATAATAGAATTTCGTACTTTTACGGTTTATAGTCGGTATTTCTTAAAAGTATTTTAAAAGGGTTACATCCCTTTAAATATAAAGGAATTTTATTAGAATTTTAAAAGCATTTCTTTTTTTCTGTTGAAAAGGTTGGGCATAAAATTGACAATTAGTTTACAGGGTTACACAAAATAATACCGATATGCTATGTAATCTTTTTGTATAAAAGTTGGTACAAATATTTATGAATTTCAGGGAAATAATACAAGACTGTCAATTATTAAGGACACATATGATATACAGGTAGATCTAGAAAGAAATATACAGCGGGTGGGTTAAGGGTTGCGGCAGCCCCCCTCACGAAGTATTTGTTTATGTAGCATGTCAATCAAATCAATATATGTATTATATAATAAGGAATAAATAAAAACGACCTGTTGAATAATGTGTGATGCAAATAGGACGTCGAGGTTCCTGATCTGCAGATCCACTAGTTAATTTAAAACTAGATATTTTTTAAAAGCATATAAGGCGAAAACATGCATTTTTAAATAATTGTTGGCTACTAGACGACACGTTTTGAAGGACTGCTTTCCTACATCAGTTTTTAAGAGAATTGACTGATCAAATAGCAACACTAATGCTATAACCTGATTGGTTGAATCTTGTCAAGGGATCAAATACTGCATTCTAATTGGATTATAATTGTAATTTGGTTAATGAATACGTGTAATCAAATATTTTAGAACTTAAAATTTCCATATGAGTTGGTATTACATTCTAATAACTCTATAGAATTTGGTAATGAAGGCAGAAATATTGTAATCATCAATAAAAATTTGGCATGATTTAGAAAAAAAAAAAAAAAAGCGATATTTAAATGCATTTGGCGATATTTAGGATGCATTTAATGATGCATTTATAATGAATTTCGCGAGAAATACGAATTTGACGATAAGCATAGGGTATAAATTTAGAGCGACAGAAAAATTCTATCAGTTGCTGTCTTATTTTTGGGGAACACGGACGTTTAATTTGGATACTGCGTAACACTCTGATTGTTTGATTGCGTCAACAGAAGCGATATATCTACTTGAAGAATTGCCTGTTTCTGTTCAAGAAAACTTTTCATCTAATTGTGGCAATGAGAACTTTTAAAAACTTTTAATTTTTTCGACTTGCAACATTACATCTCCTAAAAAGTCTGCTTTGACTGGACACATTTATAGAGGTGTGAAAAATTTTGTTTGTGATGCATGTCAGAATACATTTGCTAGGATAGATGCCTTAAAGAGACATTTAAAAATTCACCGAAAATATTCACCTCAACATTCATATTATCTATGCACTGGAAATTTTAGATGGTAATACGAGTCATTAAAACATGTTAGAATTAAAAAAATCACCAAAATTTTTTACCTCAAAATTTATATGATTAATGCTGTGAAAAACTCAACCACAAGATTGTTGGTTGGTTGGGTTTAACATCGCACAAGTACTGCGCAATGGATAATAAGCGACGGTTAGGGACACACCCTAAGGATGGTCCGGAAACATTTCATCATAAATTTGATCCTCCACGGAGGAGATGGCACCCCTGCTTCACAACCACAAATAAAAAATGATTCCCCAAAAATATTTACCCCAACATTCATGTGATCTATGTACTGAAAATTTTAGATTGAAATACGAATTAATGGAGTGTGTTAAAAAAAAAAAAAAAAAAAAAAAAAATCATCGGGAGTCTTCGACCCGACATTTATGCGATAAATGCAGAGAAAAATTCAACCACAAGAAAGATTTATTAAAGCATAAGAAAATGATTCATTGAAAATCCTTACTCAACATTCATGTGATCTATGAATTGAAAATTTTTAATGGAAATACGAGTTTTTGGAACATGTTAGAAAAAGCCACTGAAAGTCTACGACCCAACATTCATGTGTAACAGGCAACGAAATATTCACACATATAGCAGATTTGCACCTACATTGTCGAACATCAGAGCGACACCGATTAGTTCCTATAACGAATTTCAACCAAGATCTGCTTAAGAAGAAAACTAAACATTTTAAATGGCGAAATATTTCAACAACCACCTTTGACAATGAAAATAATGATTTGGACTTGTTTTCATTTATTTACAATTTAGGAACTGTCACTTTAAATGAATTGAACTATCAGTTAAATGAGAAAAAAAAAGCAATGAAACGGTATGCAGTTGGGAATGTTATCCTTTGTCACACTACTCAAGATGGAGAAGAATTTATTTCTCCTCACTTTCGATAAAAATGAAATTTTTGCAAACGATATGGATAAGGATCTTGAAGAAGCTTTTAACAAGATAAAGAAGAGTTTTATAATTTTAATGTACGAAACTCAGGTTGGATTTTCATAGCAGTCAATAAATAAGAGAGCTTCGTATGGCTAAATAAGGAAAGGGCACGTGACGTCGCTCGCAGTCAAATTATGGGTAAAGTGGCAAAACACTGGTATTTCCACCAATCCTGGTCGATCTTTTACCACTCGAGAGTGGCAAAGATTGATTGACGGAGCGTTTGTTTGTAAACATGCCCTTTCCTTATTGAACCCATTTTTTATGCAACGTCCCTTTTAGCATTGAATTCTGTAATTTAAACGTTTAAATAAAAATATTTTAAAGAAAATTGTATGTTTTATTTCTTGTTTTCGGATATAATTATAAAAAATTCATTTTTTAATTATATATAAAAATATTTTGTATTAGAATATTTGTTAAAGAATTTTTATAAACATTAATAAAAAACTAGTAAATATACAGGGTGCCTATAAAATGTTGGACACATTTTAATGTTTAATAATTCATAAAATAATGAAGATATGATCAAACTTATGGCATTTATACATAGAATGAGTCATAAATTTTCATTCATAGTGAACGTTGCTATAGAAAATTTCCTTTTCCGATACAAATGTCATTTTTTTTGTAAATATCGTCTGTCCGTATTATTAATTTTATGTTTTTTCTCGTTTCTTTTGTAAATATCGTCTGCGCGCGTTATTAATTGTAAGTTTTTCTCTTTTGTTTTTGGCAAATATTAGAATGCGATGTTATGTTTACATCTGATATGTTCGTTCGACGTTTTATTCTCATTGATATAGTAATAAGACATAGATTGATCATGGAGGGAGAAAAAGTGATTCCTTTTTACTCCGAGAAAGACGGCCATTTTGATTAGTTAATGACCGTCTTTTTCCGAGTGAATACACACAGATAATTTCGCAAATAAAATTTATGAATGTTTCAGGTACTAAAGGTGAATGAAAAACTGTAGATACAATTTCAAATTCATTTTTTTTTAAACTATATTTATTAATTTAGTTAATATTTAAAGTTAAACTCTTTTTATGTACTAAAACTGACGTTCTTTACCTGCGCCGCTGCTAACTATAGTTAAAAGAATTTTGAAAGTTCTATATTACTGATATAAAATCTTAAAAAATATCAAACTTTAAAAAAAGTATTCCATTAAAAATCAAAACAGTTTTTATTTCATAATAATAACAAAGCAACTAATTATAAAAATTATATATTTCATAATTTAGTCAAATATAATTTACTTTTATAACTTATCCCATTTCTTTTCATAAATTTATTAGAAGAAATAAAACACGCAATATTTCGACATTTTGAAAATTCATCAACATTCTAGAGCAGTTTCATATGACGTCATAGTGACGTAGATGGAGGGCTATCAACTCCACGTGAAAATAAATAGACGCCATTTTTAGAACAGTAAGCAAATGGCAGTTGAAAACAGCTCACAGCACCATGGCAACCGCGCATAGCAACCAGTGATGGAGGGCACGCTGTCCACGTTGCCATGCTGTTATCAGCTGTTTGCAACTGCCCTATACCAGTTATAGGCATATGATCATTGAGGGGGGAAAAGTGATACCTTTTTTACTCGGGAAAAGACGGCCAGTTTACTCTTTTATGGATGTATTTCCCCGAGTGAATATACACGGGAATATACACAGGTAATTTATCAAATAAAATTTATGCACTAAAAGAGAATGAAAAACTCCAGATACCCCCTTTTCTTTCTTTCTTTCTTTTCGCTTTGCTTTCCTTTTTTTTTTTTTTTTTTTTTTTTAACTATACGCGATTGTAATGAAATGCTCGCCCTCTGGTGGGCTAAGGTGAAATTACAATTAACATGAATAGCTTTCGGCTTTCATCGAGTCGCCATTGCTTGCCGATGTTTAGTTTCACATATATTTATTGAATAAAAATGAATAAATCCGGTAAAAAAGATAACACATACTGTTGTGTGCTACAGTGTAACTCCAAAGGATCAAGAAATCCAGAATTAAGCTTCCATTTGTTTCCAAATGAAAATTTTGAAATTTCAGTTGCTTCGGGTAATGGAAGTAAAGAATTAATCAGATGATTTGAAACTAATATTGGTTCAGCTTCAGTTAAAAATCTACTTTCGATCGAACTTTGAATAAACTGAAATATTTTTTTCCAAAAGCAATCAATTTTCCATGATGTAATGGCGGAGAAATTATAGCACGAATACTAAGTAGTAACACAAATAGAACAATAACAAATACACTTGGCCATTATATTCACTAACAGCAAAAGCTGAAAAAGCGCCATCTATCGATCATTACAAACGCGGATACTCATGTCTGCACAAAACTGTCTTTCATTCGGCATTTATTATCATTATACTTCTTTAAGATAAAAATCGTCTGCATTCATCATGAAAAATAATTTTAATAAATTATTTGTATTGCATAAATTTGTATAAGATTGGAAGAAAGTCTTGTGGTGACCACAACGTACTAGTTATATATTAAAACTTCCGCGGCTGCTATCTAGATTTAAAAGAATTTTGATAATTCAATATTACTTACTAATATAAAATATGAGAAAATATTAATTTTTTAAAAAAGTACTCCATTAAATATGAAGGCGGCAGTAATTATTTCATAATAATAACAAAGAAACTGATTATAAAAAAAATTATATTTTTCATAAATTACTTGAATATAACTTATTTATGAAAATTTATCCCATTTCTTTTTATATATTTACTAAAACACTTAAAAGCCGCACAATATTTCGGCATTTTCAAAATTCATTAATATTCTATTCCATTACTATTTTCCAGTTTTATACTCTCTAAATGGTTGATGCCAAAAAACTTTTTCGGCATCAAAAATCTTTGCTCGTTAACATGGGAATGATAGATCTATATAAATTACTATATCTATAGTTATAGGCTGATGCCAAAAAAATTTTTTGACGTCAAAAATCTTTGCATGATAACATGGGGATGATAGATCTATATAAATTACTATATCTATGTTTATTCTATGTGATGTTTTATTCGATTAGAAATTGAGGAGAATGATAACGCCACAAGAGAAAGCACAGACGTTATGGTGGTTCATCGAAGCAAAATCAATAACACAAACACAGAGAATTTACAGAAGAGTATACCAGAATAGAAAAAAGATCCTCCATCGAGAAACAGTATCTTGCGGTGAAAAAAGAAAGTGCTAGTATCTGAAAGCGTCTGAAATAAGAAGAATCCTGGACGTCCTTGCACAAGTGATACCATACTTAAAATAATATATATAAACCATACTCAAAATAATATATGATTTTTAAAAATATTTTTCCCATGATATCTTTAAGAAATGAAAGTCGAAAAACATTTTTAAATTGATTTAAAAAAAAAAAAAAGTATATAAGGGTTAAATGAGACGAATCCTGACGTCCCTGCACAACTGATGTTGATGTTGAGCGTGCCAGAGAGACATTCTTACACAGTCTTAGGAGATCTCTGAAATCAGTTACAAGAGAATTGAATATGCCAGTTTCAACTGTGCACAAAATTCTTAGGAAAAGATTAAGATTGTATGCTTACAAAGTTCAAATCGTTCAAGCCTTGGAACAGGACGATAGGCCTAGGAGGATGAACTTCGCAACAGACATGCTAAGGAGGATAGAGGATGATGCTGCAATTCTTAATTGCTCTCCGACGAAGCTTGCTTTCATCTTTCTGGCTTAGTAAATCGCCACAATGTGCGCATATGGGGATCTGTAAACCTACATTAATACCGTGAGGTGCAAAGGGACTCCCTGGAGATTAATGTGCGGTGTAGACTTATATATACGACCGCGTCATTGGCCCTTTTGTTTTTCACTGAAAAGACACTCACATCTGTTATTTAATTAGACATATTAAAAAATTTCGTATTTCCACAACTCGAAGGGCTTCAGCCACATGTCTGTTTATAGCAAGATGGTGCACCACCTCATTGGGGTACCGCCGTTCGTAGTTCTTTGAATGACCATTTCCCAGAAAGATGAATTGGCCGAGGTGGCCAATTCCTTGGCCACCCAGATTACCTGATAGAACGCCACTGGACTTTTTCCTTTGGAGATTCGTAAAAGACATCGTTTACAGGAGGAATGTGTCGAATGTTGATGACTTAAATGCCAGGATTACAACCGCAATAGCCTCTGTGGATAGATAGCGACATGCTTGCCCGTACCTTGCGCGAAATTGACTACCGTCTTGATAGTCTCCGTGCGACGAATGGCGCACATGTGAAAATCCATTGAAAAGGGCCATAAAACTGTTTGAGTCTATTTAACCATTAGTGTTATCAATTTAAACTTATCTTTATCATTTTATGAATTATTAAACACGTCAAAATATGTCAAACATTTTATGGACACCCTGTATATTGTTACATTTTTTGTTGCTAAAATGTATTCATTAAACATTTTTTATTTAAAATTTAAAAGCTAATATTAAATTATATAAAAATTCCAAAATGTCATACTATTTCATATGAAAATAAACAATTAAAAAAAAATATGTCTAACTAAAAAAGTTTTATTAAATATCTGCCCATCCCTGATCATGTCATCAATGAGTGCTAAATTTTAATATGCAGATTAAAAGAAAATAATTAATATGAAGATTTATATGTTAACATAACTAATAGTCCATTATTGGATGACAATTTTTATTTTCAAAGAATTACCACACATTTTCTTTTTTTTATAAAGCATACTGTACAACGCATGTACAAACGAGCATTATCTACCATCCACCCAAACCCTATTTTTAAAAAGTAACATAATATTGGTTGATGAAACAACTTAATAGCATAAAATAGTGAATATAGTGTAACCACATTTTCTAAAACTAGCAGTAAAGGCAAGTCCAAGAAGTTGGAGGAGTGCCAAATTGATCAACAGGTTGGGTTTTGGAAAACATTTAGTAATTCGGCACTCTGTTCTCACTTATTTTCTCTGAATCAGATGACTGTCACCCCTATTTTAACACTTGACTCGTTGAGTCAGAATTTGCGCAGAGACTTCCATAGTTTTATGAAATGTGGTCGAAGAATAACTAAAATGATTTAAACATCCACTTCATTATTTATATTTACCAAAGAACTTTTAATATGGATTCAATAATATTTTTAAAAATTTAACTTTCATTTATATTAAACAATTTTGATTATAACTTAAAAATATTTTAAATGAAATACAGCTTTTAAACAACAAATGAACAAAAAACAAATTTTTTTATGTTTCACACAATTAAGTTCAGTATATGACCAATGTGACATTTATTTAAATAATTTTGATAGATAGAAGAAGTTCAGCTATTATATAATGTAATATAAAATTTGAAAATTAATAAAATAGAACAACTAAAGTTTTTTTTTTTTTTTTAAACATTAAACTATACCAACATGAGAAAATTTATAACATATAAATTTCATTAAAACAAAAAAAAATTTTATAAAAAAAAAATATAAAAAAATGAAAGCATAAATTATGATTTTTTTTTTTTTTTTTTTTTTTTTTTAGATTTAGGATTACTCAATTAAATAAAAACTAATTGGCATAGGTGGACTCTGCTCAGTTCCACATCACATATATATATTCATAAATTTCTAGAACAGGACATTCTCTTAACATAGCTATTATGTTAAGAGAAATGAATTTGAAAAAAAGCTTGACACAGTGACAGAATGAAATCCCCGCCTAATAGGCTATCAACTGTTAACTTCGGTATATATATATATATCTTATTCTAATCTAATAATTTAATTTATTAGGGTAAATTTCGTAGATTAGTTTTCATGCTACTATTTCCAATGCAACAATCCTCAAAATGCATATTTATATGGAAAATTTTCAATTTTGTTACGTTGATAAAATCTTAAATAACGAATAGCTTACGAAATTTTCCTATTAGAATATTTGTAATCAGTCATGTTCATACAAGTATCACAAATGTTATATTGAAGTTCTGTAATATATTTATGATCCAGAAAATGGCCGTTTATGCTCAATTTTATATTCTTCTGCCATTTTAAGAGGATCGTAAATTCCAAACAACTTACGAATTTCTTAAATTAGAAAATTCATACTCTATGGTATTCATGTCAGTATCCAAAATAATATTTCAAAAGTGGTCTGACACCTTTACGATGAAAATATCCCTCAAGACAGACGCTTGTGTGAAATTTTGCACTATTCCCCAATGTTAAGAAATTCGTAAATTTCTAATAACATACGAAATTTTTATATTGGAAAATTCATAATCAGTGATATTCATGCCAGTATTCAAAATAATATTTCAAAAGTGGTCTGAAATCTTTACAATGAAAATATCTTTCAAAATTGACGTTTATGTGAAATTTTGCCCTATACTGCCATGAAAAGAAGTTCGTAAATTTAGAATACCTCGAGAAATTTTCAAAGTAGCATATTTATAGTTACTCATATTCATTCCGGCATCAAAACTGATATTTTAAAACTGGTCTCGTATTTTTACAGTAAAAAGGTTCCGTTAAATGCACTTTTAAGTGAAATTTTGTCCTATTCTCCCATGTTAAGAAAATCGTAAATTTCTAATAACTTACGAAGTTTTTTAATTCGAATGTTGTAAATGAATAGGGTTCTTGCCAGTATCGAAAGTAATGCTTTAAAACTAGTCTGAATTCTCTGCGATCATTTGTTCGTGAGCTATCGTGTAAAAAGTCTAACAAACTAACGGACTAACACACTAACAGACACCCTACAGACAGACACCATACAAATTTTATCATTTTCGGATTCCTCACACCTGAAAACGCGTAAAAAAGTAAAAAAACCGAGGTCGAAAATTTTCACGATTATCTAAGTTCCCCATACCTATAGTATGATGGGGAACTAAAAACTAGTTGGCATAGGTGGAATCTGCTCAGTTCCCCATCATATTTATGTTCTCATAAATTTCTAGTGCGAGACGTATTATAATCATGCTAAAGGAAATGAATTTGTCCAAAGCTTGATGCAGTGACAGAAAAAATCCCCGCGTAATAGGCTATCCACCATTCACTTCGATATATTTATCTTATTCGAATCTATTAATATATTTTTTTAGGGTAAATTATGTTGTTTACTTTCATAATACTATTTCCAATGCAATAATCCTCAAAATTCATATTTATATATGAAAAATTTACAATATCGCTATGTTGATAAAATCGTAAATTACGAAATTTTTCTATTAGAATATTTGTATTCAATCATGTTGAATCAAATATCATAAATGTAATTTTGAAGTTGTCTAATGTATTTATGATCCTCAAAATGGAAGTCTATGCTCAATTTTGCCTTATTCTGACATGTTAAGTAAATCATAAATTCCAAATAACTTACGAAATTTTAAATTGGAAAAATCATAGTCTATGATATTCATGCCAGTATCCAAAATAATATTTAAAAAGTGGTTTGACATCTTTTCGATAAAAATATCCCTCAAGATTGACGTTTATATGAAATTTTGCCCTATTCTGCCATGTTAAGAAATTCGTAAGTTTCCAATAACTTGCGAAATTTTTATATTGGAAAATTCATAGTCATATTCTTTCCAGTGTCCTAAATAATATTTCAAAAGTAGTGTGACATCTTTACGATGAAAATATCTCTCAAAATTGACGTTTATGTGAAATTTTGCCCGATACTGCCATGTTAAGAAATTCGTAAATTTCCAATATCTTGCGAAATTTTCAAAATAGCATATTTATAGTTACTGATGTTCATTCTGGCATCAAAACTGACATTTTAAAACCAGTCTGACATTTTTACAGTAAAAAGTTTCTATTTAATGCACGTTTAAGTGAAATTTTGTTCTATTCTCCCATGTTAAGAAAATCGTAAATTTCTCATAACTTACGAAGTTTTTTAATTCGAATGTTGCAAATGAATAGGGTTCTTGCCAGTATCGCAAGTAATATTTAAAAACTGATCTGACCTCTCTGCAATCATTTATTCGTGAGATATCGTGTTAACAGACAAACAAACTACCGGACTAACACACTAACGGACTGACACACTAACAGACACCCTACAGACAGACACCATACAAATTTTGTCATTTTCGGATTCCTCACACCTGAAAACGTATAAAAAAGTCAAAAAACCTAAGTCGAAATTTTTCACAATTACCTAAGTTCCCCATACCTATAGTATGATGGGGAACTAATAGGTATATAACTAATAACCCTAAATAGGTATTATGTGGGTGAGAAAACTCACCTAAATATGTGTGTAAACGCATCCTACACCTTGAATGTCGAACACCGAAATCACTTATCGTGTCATCAGAGAATCGTCAGTACATGACACATACTGATAAACGTGCATCATATGCTTGCATTGAAACATTGTTGCTACCTCCCCCCCCCCCCCCGAAAAAAAAAAGAATTTTTTTTTTTTTTTTTTTTTTGTGGGAGGGGGGCGGGGGGTGAATTTTTAAATAATATATATAAAATTTTGTACAAAACTGAATTTTATTTAGTACGACACGACTTTTTATTAATGCATTCTTCCATATAAAGCCATGCAGTAACTTTTGTTTTGTTTCTCAGCAGTGGTTACTCTATTCATTTCTTAAAATTTCCGTTATAGAAATTTAGTAGAGAAGCCCAACAGTGAATTTTTAACTTTTTGTTCTTCCTTTGGTAATGAATTAAAATAGCTATCTGAACTGCATAAGTAATGATCTTGGCGAGAAATGTCCGAGATTTTTGGTGTCAAACTCAAATTTCGCCAAACGGTCCTATACTAAAACTGTTCCATTTCTTTAATACGATTTTTGTCAATTTCATTTTAAATATTTTTAGTTCCCCATCATACTGTAGGTATGGGAACTTAGGTAATCGTGAAAATTTTCGATTTCAGTTTTTTGACTTTTTTACACGTTTTCAGGTATGAGGAATCCGAAAATTACAAAATTTGTATGGTGTCTGTTAGTTCGTTAGTGTGCTAGTCCGTTAGTGTGTTAGTCCGTTAGTTTGTTAGTCTGTTTATACGATATCTCACGAACAAATGATCGCAGAGAGGTTAGACCAGTTTTAAAATATTACTTTTGATACTGGGAAGAACCCTATTCATTTACAACATTCGAATTAAAAAACTTCGTAAGTTATTAGAAATTTAGGATTTTCTTAACATGGAAGACTAGGACAAAATTTCACTTAAACGCGCATTAAATGAACACTTTTTATTGTAAAAATGTCAGTCCAGTTTTAAAATATCAGTTTTGATGCCGGAATGAACATCAGTAACTATAAATATGCTACTTTGAATATTTCGCAAGTTATTGGAAATTTACGAATTTCTTAATATGGAAGAATAGGGCAAATTTTCACATAAGCGTCAATTTTGAGAGATATTTTCACCGTGTAGATGTCAGATTACTTTTGAAATATTACTTAACATATTGGCAGGAATATCACTGACTATGAATTTTCAAATATAAAAATTTCGTAAGTTATTAAAAATTTATGAATTTCTTAACATGGCAGAATTGGGCAAAAATTTCACACAAGCGTCAATCTTGAGGGATATTTTCATCGTAACGGTGTCAGACCACTTATGAAATATTATTTACGATACTGACATGAATACCATAGAGTATGAATTTTCGAATTTAAGAAACTCGTAAGTTATTTGGAATTTACGATCCTCTTAAAATGGCAGAAGAATACAAAATTGAGCATAAACGGCCATTTTCAGGATCATAAATATATCAGACAACTTCAAAATAACATTTATGATATTCTAATAGGAAATTCTAATAGGAAAATTTCGTAAGCTATTCGTTACTTAAGATTTTATCAACATAACAAAATTGAAAATTTTCCATATAGATATGCATTTTGTGGATTGTTGCATTGGAAACACTAGCATGAAAACTAAACTACGAAATTTACCCTAATAAAATAAATTAAAACATTAGAATAAGATAAATATATCGAAGTAAACGGTGGATACACTGTAAAAAAAAATTTCAGTATTTTACAACAAAAGGTGCTGGCACCGCGGCTGCCAGCACAGTTGCTGTAAAATTTACAAGCTGCTGTTTTTTATGGTGCTGTAAAATTTACTGCACTTTTGCTGTGAATTTTACAAGATGCTGTTTTTAGTAGTGCTGTAAAATTAACTGCATTTTGCTGTGAATTTTACAAGATGCTGTTTTAAAAAGTGTTGTAAAATTTACAGCAAAGTGTAGTTAATTTTACAACACTTTTTAAAACAGCATCTTGTAATATTCACAGCAAAGTGTAGTTAATTTTACAGCACTACTAAAAACAACTGCTTGTAAAATTCACAGCAAAGTGCAGTAAATTTTACAGCACCATAAAAAACAGCCGCTTGTAAATTTTACAGCAACTGTGTTGGCAGCCGCGGTGCCAGCACCTTTTGTTGTAAAATACTGATTTTTTTTTTTTTTTTTTTACATTGTAAGCAGTGATGCCAGATTGGGGATTTTGTCCTCATTTTGGGGATTTTCGAGGCTTCTGGGGACAATTTTGGGGACCAAATGTTTGTTGGGACGTTTTTGGGGAATTCTAAAATTTTTGGGGACAAATCTGGGGAGTTCTTCAACTTTCTGTCAATGTTAGCAACGTAATAATTTATCCCTACGACTAGAGACTTTCAATAGCTTTATTGTTGTTTGGGGATTTTTTTTCAAAAATTGCCTTCATTTGGGGAAAAATCTGAGCTTAAATCATAGAAAAATCTGCTTGATATATATATATATATTAAGAAATTTTTATTTTCCTTTTTTAGTAGAAATCAAGCTGGGGATTTTTTCGAAAAAAAAAAAAAAAACCCTGATTTTGGAAAATTTGAAGACCTGTTTGGGGAAATAAATTTCGACCATCTGGCATCACTGAGTGTAGGCACCGCGCGCCATCAAACACAGAAAGATCAAAAGAGAGAAAGGACGTTTGTTTATTCCTTCAAAGAAAACATGATGCTGCTAGTTGGATCTAGCTTCTAGGTGCTAGAGATTTGTTTTCTCGAATATAAATATCAGAAATATTTTAATGGCAAATTTTCGGGATGACAAATTTGTGATTCATAATCGCAAAATAGGTGCCAACTGTTTCCATTTGAAGACAACTGTCATTCTACTGGCTGGAATATTTATATTTATTTATTCCTTGTTTGTTTATTATTTTCTGTTCTTTTTTAAGTTTCTAGAAAATTCACTCTTCTGAAATTCTATCAAGTTACCACTTTAAATTCTTTCTAAAATATATGACTTATATTGCTAATCTAAAAAACATTTAAGTACTACTGTGATTAAAAATGTCATTTTTACTACAATGCTATAAAGGGACATTTAAAAAAACTTTTTAATTTTGAGTAATTGGAGAGTTACATTTTACTTTTTTGGAATGCCACAATGCTGCTAATTAACTCCTTTTTATTATTATGTAAGAATCTAGCAATAATTTTGAACTTCGTCCCATAGCAGGATGAATAAATTTAGAATCAGATAAAAAAAAGATCTTTAAAATAAATTATATATATATTTGATGTATCCTAATTTAGTACTCAGATAGCACAGGGTTCATGTGGTCCTATAGTTTCCTTTATTTTCTCTACCATTAATTTTGTATGGCATTTTTTGTTATAAAATATTGTTATATATGAATTTAATAGCAATATAATATATTTGATAACAAATCTATTGTTTGAAAAATACTTTTTTTTTTTTTTTTTTTTTTTTTAAGCTACAAATCATTAAGTTTTGTATTGCAGTTAAAAGTAGTATGTTGTGCCCACTGTAAGACTGTTAGACCTGTCGTCCAGGATTAATGCGTCTCGCCTATTATGTGTCTCGGCGGTGGTGGGGATGGGCGGGCGGGAACCACCGCCCTGTAGAATGTAGAAAAAGAGTAGAAAAAAAGGTAAAAAACTCCATATAAATAGCGTGGGACGAAAACAAAACAAAACAAAAAAAAAAAAAAAACTCGCAATGTCAAGTGTGTTAAAAAAAGAAAAAAAAAAGGGCTCGCACCGGAAGTAATAAAACGACAAATTTCACTAGAAAAAGACACCGAGGAGCGGGTGGGTAGGGTTGGGGCATTAGACCTGTCGTCCAGGATTAATACGTCTCGCCTATTATGCACTTACCATGTTCAATATTTTTATTTATTTATTTATTTATTTATTTATTTATTTATTTATTTTGTGAGAATAGCACAATTATTTAGACAGGTATAATTTTTTATTTTCAAAAATTATAAACAAAAAACTTGCCAAAAACTTAATAACAAAAATGGATTTCTACAACATTTTACAAAAGTTGCAGAAAAATTGACAAATTCTTAAGGAAACATTGTTTTGAAAAATGAAATTGGCACGTGTAATATTCGCTAAGATATGAGTTTTTTTTTTTTTTTTTTTTTTTTTTTTTTTTTAATGCGCAGACGCAAGAGATAGAATTTATTATTATTATTATTATTATTATAAAATAGATTAAAAGTTACAAATATTGCGCAACTTATGTCAAAATTTCATAAGAATACATTATAAAGTAAGCAAATTATCGGCAAAAGAACGAGGTAGATTTTAAATATTTTTCAGAGTTAAAATTTAATAAAGGGGTTTCCAGATTCTACGTACTGTTTAATTTGGGGACCCAATTATTTTAACCATATTACAAAAGTTCTTTTTTTCTTTCTTTCTTTCTTTTTTTTTTTTTTTTTTTTGAAAAACGCCAGAAAACTCACAAATTTTAGAAAATAAATAAAAACGTGTTAGAGTTATAAGCCCATAAATGGTTTTCTTGAAATAATTGGATCTCGAAATTAAACAACTGGAATATATAAACAATCCTGGAAAATATCTAAAAATATAGCTCATTCTTTTGAGCGTAATTTGCTTGATTTACACTCTATTCAAACGAACTTTTGACGTAAGTTGACCAATATATCTAGCTTTCAAACAATTTTTTCAATTTGTGCAATTTTTGTAAAATTTTATCGAAATCCATTCTTGTTAGATGTAAAATACTTGCCAATAATAATAATAATAATTTTTGAAAAAAAATAATAATAATAATAATAAAATACAAATATGGTACATAGTAAGTGCGACAGTGTATTAAAGTTACAAGTCTTTTGTTGCTTTTTATAATACACGATGATCCAGGGTATTTGTGCTTTTCCTCCATTTGTAGTTTATCCTACAATACCACTCGTGTCTAAACCGATATTGGAATATCTGAGTTTATAAATGCTCTTTACATGGCTGGAATTGAAAGCCGTTTCGAAAATCGAAAAATTGTCAAATTAAAAAATAGGAGATCTTAATATTTAATCACCTACTGTACGCAATCAATCGTTTAAAGCAAGATAACACATACGAAGAAAAACTAAGTACAAATATTCAACACAAAAATAAGATTATTTTTTACACCAATCACGTTTAAAAAATGTTTTAAAGATTTATTCATTGCATTTTCAACATATTATTACTTAAAAGGTTTTACATTTCAAGAATAATGGATATACAAATTTATTGACGTAATATTCCACACTTTGTACTGGTAAAACAATTATATATGTATATATATAGATGGTCTGTTATCCTTATATTTCCAACTGTCCTAAATTATTGTCCTATGTTTAGGACAACCTGTACCGATTAAACTAATGAAAGGTTGGTAAGTTTTTTGATTTTGTGTGTATACACAGACATTGAAAAACATCTTTTCAATGCTTGGTAGGATATGGGTTAAACGGAAAAAAAAATGAGGGGGGGGGGGAGATTTCTTTGTGTCAGCCAAAATACTCTTAAAAGCGATTACAGAAATTTTGAATGATTTTGAAGGGTTGATATTTAATTGCAGTTTTATTATTAATCGTAGCTATGACTGCTAAAAATACCATATTGTTTATTAACTAATGCTTAGAACAAGAAAATGCTACCTTTTTTTTTTTTTTTTTTTTTTTTTTTTTAATGTAAATAATGTTATTATTTCGTAAAAATAAATAAATAAACAAGGGAATAAATTAACAGAAAGAAATGAAAGAAAAGGAAGAAATAATATTTAAAGTTAAGATTTTTTTTTTTTTTTTTTAATCTTAAAACGTGAAAAAATTAAAAATGTAAAAAATCTCTAGCACCAAGTTAAAATATGTCTCCTATTAAAAATACAATAACATGCATTAAAATTAATTATAGACAGTTATAAATTTATAGTAATTCGCTTGCACTTTGAGACAGAGGAAAAAAATAAAAAGCAAGCCTTTCATTCAATACCTTCTGTAGATAAAAGTCATGTTTGTGGTATGGTCATCTGGTTCATTTTCAACTTTCATCCAGTATTTGTTTATCTTACTCAGCGAGACTTTCTCATTTCCGTTTTGACATGCTTAGTTTATAATCTGAGTTAAAATATGTTAACGTTTTTATTTTTTATTTTTATTTTTATTTTTTTTTTTTTTATGGACATACATGTATTTAGATACAGCATAATTGATTATCAGCAAAATTGAGAGCCATGGGTTTCGTAGATAAAACCGCAAAAAGGCTGAATATGCAATTGAAATGACATGAAATGCATTCTAGCTTAAAAACTTGAATGTATCGTATATAAAACATAATACAAACAATGAAAATATTCATAAAAAGTAAAATTATTTATACAGTCGAACCTCATTAACGTGAATCTCATGGGGGATAATTTTTTTTTTTTTTCATGTTATCATTAGTTCATGGTATCAGTAACTAATCTTCATTTTGACGGGGATTGTGGAAACAGTTCATGTTAAAAGTAATTCACGTCATCGAGGTTTGATTGTACTTCATATACTATAGGATGTAAAAAACAAAGAAAGAAAGTGTACTTAAGATGAAACCATGGTTCATTTTGTAATCTAATTTATGCACTAAATTAAACAGTACCGCAGACATGCAAACATTTAATTTATTCCACAGCATTGTGAATAACCGCCACATTTTCACACCACTTTATTTGTAGAAAAATGTTCTCCAATATTTAATTACGATTGAATATTAAAGACAGTACCCGCCAGGAAAACTGGTGTGGAAGAAAAAAAAAAAAAAAAAAAAAAAAGCGGCCACATCAATGTTTTGAAATAAATTGAAATGTTGACGTGTTTGGTAGCGTATTCAAAAACCACATAATTCTTCATATTTACTTTTTTTTTTTTTTTAATCTATTATTTGTATCTATTTATTGTTGATGATTTAAAAAAAAAAAAAAAAAAAAAAAAAAAAACTTTCTTCTGATTTCGCCCATTTCCCGCGCCACGAATTATCCGCAACGTGTGTAATCCGCTTGCGGATAATCGAGAGTTTACCGTATATATATATATATATATATATATATATATATAGATTATTACGGATAAATCGAAATGCAGTGGTCGGTCGATACAGGTTTTGGTTTTTTTTGAGCGCATTTTAAACACAAATTATTTTGTAGGTAGGGGAATCCTTTTCTTTTAGCAATTTTTCTAAAAGTAAACTAATCGTGTTCAGGACATCCGAAAACGTTTAAATCCATCGAAAAACGGAGATCGAAAATTTTTACGAATCCAATATTTTTTTTTCTCGTTTATATTGATTTTTTAATATAAACGAGAAAAAAAATAAAATCCTTATTTATTTATTTATTTATTTATTATTATTATTTTTTTTTTTCATTTGGTCAAAATATTTAAAAAGCGTAATAAATAAATCAATAAAAATAAAAATAGCACATTCTTTTCCTCAAAATATGAAATTGCGTTCTTTAGCAGCGGTTACATATATTAATGTTTTAAAATTTCTTTTATGCTATTTCTATTTTGTGCCAAAGGGAAAAAGAAAAGAATTGTTTTCATGTACTCTATTTTGTCCGAAAGAAATAGATGTCTCGTTCTAACAGCTTATTTCATGACAAAAATTCAGGGATGGAAGTTTCCGTCTTTCTTCAAGATATTTTCAAAATCTGAATAGCAATTTTTATCATAAAATAAACCAAAAAAATTATCGTTACTGAATAATGGCTGGAAAATGTCCTGAAAAAAAAGGAGGGTGTTTCGAATTCTACAGAAATTAAAAATTCTGGAAACAGTAAACGTAAGATAATTTAAAAAAAGCAGATAAATATAATATAAAATCTAATTTCAATAGGTATATAGCAGATGTTGATTTTGAAAATAAATAAATAAATACATAAAGTAAAATAAATTCAATAAATAAAAAAGAGAGAAAAATCTTCCGGGATTCAAAAACCCCACTATCGGATTACAGTTAGTTAACAGCAGCGCTACCTGTCGGCCGATATACACATAAATTTAAACTAGCGTAGTTGTCTGGCCAAATTTTTCAAAGGTCGTTTGCATGGTGAGCAAACATCCAGGTTAAGATTATAAAACGGGCATAGAATGCAACTGGCGCCAAATTTCGGCTGATTGTCGAAATTTGCTACAGGCAGAATTTTCAAAAGTGTTTACAGGGTGAGTGAACAGGCGGTCGTAGATTTTGAAACAGGAAAACACGTCACCGAGCAGGAGTTTGATACGGTGATTTTTCTGAAGGCCCGCAAACCCACTGGTCGCCGAAGGCGAATTTGTAAGCTATACTGAAACAAAAGAACTTGATCCTGATTTAGTTAAATTAATTATTTAAATTTTTTTATAATTCTACCTCTATTTAAATTGGTATTAAAGTTCTTAAAATAAAGAAAATTTTAGAATATAAAATTAGAATTTCGTTTAAAATGACCTAATGAATTCTTCAAATTAAGTTTTAAGGATCTCTGCACAAATTAAGTTTAATATGAAATTGAATATGGCAAGGAACATTCAAAGTCAAAGTCATTGACTATGACCCTAAAGCGGTCCCAATTTTTGGACTGATTCGGCCCCAGAAATATACCTCTTTTAATTTTCAAAATAATCTATGTGCATCATACTGTCATGCAAACATTCTTTGCTGTTAAAAAAAAAAAAAAAAGTCAAATAATATCTCAAGGACTATGTTTTTATACTTGTTATATTATTTATCAAGACTTGAAGTCAAGGGGAATACATTTCAAGTTCAAGTTAAGAAAATCTTCTTTTAACCCTAGAACACTAGCGTGTTCATAAATACTCTATCACTAGAGGTACCTAAAATTGACGCGCTCATGTAAAAGTCGTTTTATTTGCTTATATTACATTAATATTGTTTTTAAACATGTTTAATTATTTGCTGTTTTACCCAATATTACTAATTTTTCATTATCTGAATAATTATTTCGAAGCACTTAAACTCAAATAAGTGTATCGATAGTAGGGAAAGTGCGGAAAAAAACAATTATATGAAGACTGCACGTAAAATTTACGTAACACTAGTGTTCTAGGGTTAAAAAATAATTTGTAATCATAAACATATTGAATTTGTTATAATTAATTACTTAATAAATAATTAATATTTTTTGTTAATTTTCATGAGTGCAAGTTTATACACGTTCATATAAAAAAGTGCATTTAGCACTTTCTTGGCCAGCATATAACTTAATAAATGTAATTGTATGAAAAACCTTTAAAATACTGAATGATTAATAAGAAACATTTTTTTTTTTTTAATTAATTGTAAATCGTTAAGACAAAAGTTATATGTGTCATGAATAGATTAGACATGCTACAATATGTTTACAACTAATGCGTTTTAACGAAATATTAATTAATCAATACAAAATATTAATATAAAAATTAATAACTAACCTTTCTGATGAACGGACCTTGCTCATTCCATGATCTTCTAGTCGTTCATTCATCGTTCATCTGCATCTCAGTTCAAAGACGCAGATGTTATGTTTCCACAAGCAGATGTTCCTGTCTGAAGTCCACAGGAAGTCGATTTTTACAGCATTTAGTGCTTGAATTTATTTCACAGCATAAATACTTGAAAATAAACCGCAGAAAGTGCAGGAAAAATTACAACATTTTTTTACAGTGTAGCCTGTTAGGCGGGGATTTCATTCTGTCACTGTGTCAAGCGTTTTTTCAAATTAATTTCTCTTAACATGATAACTATGTTAATGGAATGTCCTGTTCTAGAAATTTATGTACATATATATTTATGATGGGGAACTGAGCAGAGTCCACCTATGCCAACTAGTTTTAGTTCACCATCATACTATAGGTATGGGGAATTTAGGTAATCGTGAAAATTTTCGACCTCGGATTTCTGACTTTCTTACACGTTTTCATGTGTGAGGAACCCGAAAAGGGCAAAATTTGTATGGTGTCCGTCTGTAGGGTGTCTGTTAGTTTGTTAGTGGGTCAGTCCGTTAGTGTGTTAGTCCGTTAGTTTGTTAGTCTGTTTATACGATATCTCACAAACAAATGAACGCAGAGAGGTCAGTCCAGTTTTAAAATATTACTTTCGATACTGACAAGAACCCTATTCATTTACAACATTCGAATTAAGAAACTTCGTAAGTTATTAGAAATTTAATATTTTCTTAACATGGGAGAACAGGACAAAATTTCACTTAAACGTGCATTAAATGGAAACGTTTTACTGTAAATATATCAGACCAGTTTTAAAATATCAGTTTTGACGCCGGAATGAATATCAGTAACTATAAATATGCTATTTTGAAAATTTCGCAAGATATTGGAAATTTACGAATTTCTTAACATGGCAGTATAGGGCAAAATTTCAGAAAAACGTTAATTTTTAGAGATATTTTCATCGTAAAGATGTCAGACTACTTTTGAAATATTATTTAAGATACTGGCATGACAATCCCTGACTATGAATTTTCCAATATAAGAATTTCGTAAGTTATTAGAAGTTTACGAATTTCTTAACATGGCAGTATAGGGGAAAATTTCACACAAGCGTCAATCTTGAGGGATATTTTCATCGTAAAGGTGTCAGACTACTTTTGAAATATTATTTTGGATACTGACATGAATACCATAGAGTATGAATTTTCTAATTTAAGAAATTCGTAAGTTGTTTGGAATTTACGATCCTCTTAAAATGGCAAAAGAATACAAAATTGAGCATAAACGGCCATTTTCAGGATCATAAATATATCAGACAATTTCAAAATAACATTTATGATAATTGTATAAAGAAGACTGATTACACATATTCTAATAGGAAATTTTCGTAAGCTATTCGTTATTCAAGATTTTATCAACATAACAAAATTGAAAATTTTCCATATTAATATGCATTTTATGGATTATTGCATTGGAAATAGTAGCATGAAAACTAAACTATGAAATTTACCCTAATAAAATAACTTAATAGATTATAATAAGATAAATATATCGAAGGGAACGGTGGATAGCCTATTAGGCGGGAATTTCATTCTGGCACTATGTCAAGCGTTTTTTCAAATTCATTTCTCTTAACGTGATAACTATGTTAAGAGAATGTCCTGTTCCAAAAATTTATGGATTTATATATATGATGGGGAACTGAGCAGAGTCCACCTATGCCATTTTTTTTTTTTTTTTTAACTTGATGTAAGATAGAAAAAAAAAATATATTTAATTAGTCTAAATAAAAAAAAATAATAATAATAATAAATAATAATAATAATAATAAATAAATAAATAAATAAAAATAAACCTTCCTCAATTTAGAAAATGAAAATTGTTACACGTTTGTTTTATTTTATTTTTTATTTTTATTTTTATTTTTATTTTTTGCGACTTAAAAAAGCATATATATATATATATATATATATATATATATATATATAATTACACTATCTATAGTGTAACCACGTTTCCTATGCCTATAGCAGTGAAGACGAGTCGAAAATCTTGGAGGGTTTCCAAGTTGACCAACAGGTTTGAATTTAGTAAGAATCCAGTCATTCGGTATTCCGTTATCGCTTATTTTCTCTCAACGAAAAGCTTGTCTCCCCTATTTTACTAGTGGACTCGTTGAATCCGCACTTGCGCAGAGGCTTTCATGGTCGAAAGAAATGTAGTTAAAGAGTACCAATAAGTATATCGAATTTAGTGTTTTGCCAATTATCTAGAAAAATTCTGCAGGAATTATCTTGAAACTTTGGGAGCAATAAGTTACATATATTTCAGCAAATGTTTTTTTCCTGAACAGGGTCATTAAAAATTTTTAAAAAATGTCACAATGTTTTGGATCACCCTATAAAAATTAATGCTTGAAATGCGTTTTGGCGTTAGTATGTGTTTATGACGATTCTTCTGATTGTCTGTATAAATATTTATGAGGCTACCACATACATTCATGGAAATATAACGATTTACTTAAAAAAATGGGGGGAAAAACTTAGCATACTGCAATCAGAATGCAAGAATGTTAACTTATCTTACGAAATATGAGCATTTTTACTAAATTTTTAACTGCGCATGCGCAAGCTTTTACAAAATTTCATTTGCTCAATAACAGCCAAAAGTATTGAGCTACTTGTATGAAAGACCCAAACAAATATCTTGTAAATTCTAAAAATTATGTGAGATAGAATGAACAGAATTTCAGTTCCTCTCAAAATAAAAGCTAAAGTATAAGAGGTTTTACTCACATTTTTATTTTGATTCAATCAATGCCCAATGGTAATACAGTTTTTGTGCCAATTTTAAATAAAAATTGATAAATATTTATCAATATTTATTATTATTATTATTATATTAGGGGGGTAACCCTATACCATCTTCCTTTTTTGTGAGAAGAACTGAAATTCTATTCATTCTATCTCTAATAACTTTTTGAATTTACACGATATTTGACTGGGGTTTTCATAGAAGTAGCTCAACCCTTTTGGCTATTAAATTAGGCAAAAGAAAATTTTTAAAAGCTTTTGCATACGTATTTAAAAAATATTCAGTAAGAATGTTCATATTTCGTAAGATATTTATAATTTTCTTATTCTGATTACAGTATACTGTGTCTGATGTAGCACGGTGAATTTCTTAAAAATAGCTTTGAATTGGTTTTTATACCCTACGTGTTATAATAAAAAAAGTAGTATCTATTTATTGTTTTATTTATTTTTATTTTATTTTTGGAAATTTTTAAAGAAACCGTTATATCTCAATGAATATATGTGGTAGCCTCATAAAACTTTATACAAATAAGTAGAAGAATACTTATAATCACATGCTATAGCAAAAACCTCTTAGAAGCCGATCCAATATATATATATATATATATATATATATATATATTGCTGGTCCCCTTTCCTATTCAGGACAAAACTTTTATTAAAATATATATAAGTTGTAACATGGCCTTTAAATTCCTAAAGTTTCAAGATAATTCATGAAGTACTTTTCTAGATATTTTACAAAACGTCTAAATTCAAAAGTGTCCAAATATTTATTGGTACGCAGTGTATATATATTTTATATCAGAAAAAATAAAGCATGTTGTTTTCTTTTTTAATAAGTTTTAAAGTTTAAGTAAGACTTTTATTTGATATTGTTTGAACCAGTTATCCGACTGAACTAAAAGAATACGGTATTAGCTATTTTGTTCTGATTCCCTAACAGCACAAAATGTTCCAGAATCGTAACAATCATATAACATTGAAACATTATAAACATTTCCGAAACGTTTGAAAACGTTCAGATTGCTTTCCGATTAGTTTCAAAAACGTAGAAATGTCCGCGATCGTAACAAAAAATCAGATACGTAACAGAAACATTACAATCACTTAACAGATAGAAAATCAAGAAGGGCGAATGTTTCAGAAAGGTATCAGAGAGCATACTAAAACGTGTTACGTTTTTGAAAGATTGTAAGCTTTTTGCACCATATCTGAAACATTCTGTGCTGTATGAGAAGCGTACAAATTTCCGTAGCTATGGGTTGAACAGTGCAACTTTGTATACCGAATTAAAACCCGACACATTATACACAGCTGCCAAAATCCAAATTGATATTCCTTAGTACTGTTATTATCGACAAGTTTTTCTACACCACTTTTTATTTAGTGCCATTCTCTCTAAATGTAAATGCTATTAAATAAGGATAAAAATACTCTGAGAAAAGACTGCTGTGGAAAAAAAAAAAAAAAAAAAAAAAAAAAAGGCGGTTACTAACAATACTACGGAACATTAATTACGATGTTGTCAGCTATGTATTATGCCTATATATATATTCTTGATTCAACATGTGTACTGCAAATTTGTAAAACGCTTAAATCGCTGTCTTAAAATAATAGTCTTGCCTTAAAAAAAAAAAAACTGCTTTTGGAAAAAATAATTCTAGCATTAATATAATTTTTTACGATTAATTAAAATAATTGAAAAGAATGTGAAAAAATCATAATTCTAGGAATTGATTTATGTTTTGAAAAATGTGGACTAACAACTGCACTTCTAAATATGAATAAATAGAAATATTTTAGTCATTTGTTTTCTGAAACACTTTAACTAAGAATCAAAATTTGAAAATAAATTTTTAAGATGTATTAGGTATACTTTCGTTTTCAACTCTTTAATTAATGACGAACTTATGAATCATTTAAGAAAAAGACATAAATTACCCCTTGTCTCTTGTGTATTATTTATTACAAATTTTCAAGAATATTATTACTCTTGAAAATTTTTCTTTTACATTTAGTGATAATATTAAAGTCTTAAAGATTTATTAAAAAGTATGTAAATATACATCTGAATTTAATAATATGAAATTTTAATAAGTGGCATTTAGAGTTATGATTATTAATAAGGATTACCTAGTCATTTACAACTCTCGAAAGAATAATACGATTAGTAAATTATCATAACGATACACAATTAAAGAAAACTGTAATTAAATACTACTTAAAAAGTATAAGCTTAGAACATTGTATTTTCAGCGATTTATCTTATCTTTCAAAGAAGAAAAAATGAATACGATGCATTGATGTATATTCCTCATTTAAAAGATGGAAATTTGTATTCTACATTAGTTTTTAAAATCACACTAATTGAAAACTTCTCTTTGAAATAAAAAGTACAATACAAATAATTATAAATTTTTAAAATGATAGTAGATAAAAAGCATTAATGAAATAAAAAAAGCGGAAATGAAATCATTAACTTCTAAATATTAATAATATTGTAGTGTGTTAAGTCATATATTAATGCGCGTTCAAGCTATCACAATCTAAGGAAATGTTAAAAAGAATCGATGAGAACATATGTCGTTTCATTATAACATGAATATTATAGCACTTTTCCCAGAAATACTGTTTGTTCAAGGCAGGATCAATACATTATATCTTATTCATTCTCAAAATTAAGGCAAAAATGATTTTTTTTCTTTTTTCTTTTTGTGTGTGTTCCTCGATATAGAAAACCTCGCAATAACAATACTTTTTTTTTCTTCAGATTTATTGCTTTCAAACTACTTATAAATTATTTATGAAATCCAAATGCTATCCATAGAACTTTATTTTTCTGTAGATATTTTTCTTTATAAAATAGTGTTTTCAATCTTTTTCTCAATATACTAATGTATATTTCCACTTATCTTCATGTTTAGTGTGTACTTTAGTATTTAATAACAGCACACTTCATATTAAGTATATTTTAATATTTGACTGGCGATAAAAAAAAAAAAGTTTGTCTGAAAAAATAGATATTAAAAAAATCTGGAGTGACTCCACTCGACTTTCCGAACATTAAGTAATTAACGATTGTATAAAAAAAGTAAGATAAGCAATTAAATAAATAAAAGAGGAAAAACCTATTAAGGAATATCAGTATCTTTCTCTGTGTAGTATGTTTTTTAAATTAAGGCTATTGCCCTTCAAATATTTTGAGCATAGATCATTATGGTAAAGAAATTTTCGTTGTGTCCCTGTAAAATATCTATAAATACTAAACTCACTAAAATCTATACAGTTCGTGCGACAGTCACCTATAAAAATTATAAAAATTTTCAGCAAAATCGAATTAGACGTTCAGACGTTATTGCAGTTTAAATAATTTGAGCCAGTAAGTCACAATGACAAAGAATATTTATTTGTGTTATTGTAAAAAGACTATAAGTACTAGATTCTACAAAATGGATGCAGCTCGTTTGAAGGAGATCTATAATATGCATATAAATTTTCAGTTCAATCGGGTATAGCGTTTAGACGCTATCGAACTTAAAATTTTAAGCCCATAGGACATAATGATAAAGAATTTTTCGCTGTGTCCCTGTAAAAAACTACACGAGCTAGATTCACTAAATTCGATGTAGTTCGTGAAACAGCAACCTATAATATGTGTATAAATTTTCAGCTCAATCGAATAAGACATTTAGACGCTATCGAACTTAAAAAAAATTTGGCCATAATGGTAAAGAAATTTTCGTTGTGACTCTGTAAAAATCTATAAATTCTAAACTCACTTAAATTTAAACAGCTTGTGTGACGGTAATTTGTAATATGCATGCAAATTTTCAACTCAATCAGATGAGGCGTTTAGACGCTATAGCATTTGAAATAATTTGAGCCCATGAGGTACAATGATAAAAAAAAATTTCTTTGTGTTCCTCTAAATAACCTATAAATGCTACATAGTCCCAAATAGATATAGTTAGTGTGATGGTGACAGAAAACATGTATATAAATTTTCAGCTCAATCCGACATAGTGTTTAGACGTTATCGCACTTTAAATAATTTGAGCCCATAGAGCATAAACGATAAGGAATTTTTCGTTGTCTCCCTGTAAAAAAACCTATACGTGCTAGATTCACAAAATTGCGTTCACTTCGTGCAACAGTGATTTATAGCATGTATATAAATTTTCAGCTCAATTGAATGAGGTGTTTAGACGCTATCGCAGTTTAAAGAATTTGGGCCCATATAGACTATAACGATAAATAATTTTTCTTTGTGTTCCTGTAACAAAATTATAAACGCTAGATTCGCCAAAATTTATACAATTCGTGTGACGGTTATTCATAACATATGAATAAATTTTCAGCCTACTCAAATAAGGCATTTAGACGCTATCGCACTTAAAAAAAATTTGGCCCATAGACCATAATGATAAAGAATTTTTCTTTGTGTCCCTGTAAAAAACCGATAAGTGCCAGATTCACAAAAATCAACAGGATTCGTGCTATGGTGACTTATAGCATATGTACCAACTTTCAGCTCATTCGAACAAAGCGCTTAGGCGCTATCGTGTTCATTCACATACATACACACATATATTATCGTAAAAATAGTAAATATTAATTCAGGGGACCACAAAACGTGTATAAACACCAAAATCTCAAATTCGGATTTCTTTTTACATGATTACAATACTTTCCTCATTATAGTGTTCGGAAAGTAAAAATATATTATGCGCAGAGAGAAAAAAGCTTCGAGAACTTTTGAAATATTTATTTTGTTAGTATTATTTTATTTGCATTTAAATATTACTCATTTGCCGAAAGTTACAAATAATAATAGATTACAAATTCCTGAATATAAATTCTACACTTCTGTTTAAAAGTTTAGTAAGATTTACCATACAAACCGTTTATTGTTGTTGTTGCTGTTGTTAGTTTTATTATTATTATTATATTTATTATTGTTGTTGTTGTTATTAATTTTATCAGTATTGTAGTTATTATTATTATTATCATTATTATTATTATTTACAAATTGCACACGCAATGAAATGTTCTAAAACTATGGAGTTATAAAGAATATGATTGTCTTCATCTTTCCCGTAAAGACGTATTAAATAATAATGTTGCAATTGTTTAAAAATAAAAAATCATAAAGTTTTTATTTTTAATTTTTTTTTAAGTTATTTATTTATTTATTTATAACATATAGAATTTTTAAGAAAATTTAACGGCACTTTCATATAAACGGAAAAAGTACTTTGGGAATAATATATATTACAATAAGAATGCAAAAATATCAAATATCTTATAAAATCTGAGCATTTTTATGAACATTATTTTAACTGCGCATGCGCGAAAGATTATATATATATATATATATATGCAAAATCTGCCATTTAATAAAAAGCTTATTCATATTAAAAGCCCGGTCAAATAATGTGATATATGCAAAACACTTATGTGTTTTTCAATTACTGAATAAAATTGACTTTTCGTTGAGAGATAGCCGAAAATTCCATTTAAAAAATAAATGCTTTAAGCGCACATATCTATAAATGAAAAGAAACATGTGATATATATTGTAATACAAATATATATAGATCTACGACACAAAGAATTTTGCAAGATTTCTTTAATTAATAACTTTAAATAAATCATTTTTCAATATTTAATTTAGTATAGTTAATTATTAACTTTTAAAGAAAACAATTTTGTTTTACTATCCCTCTAACGCAAAGTCAATTTTATTTGGTAACTGTAAAACACTTTAGTACTTTACCATAAAGTTTTCATGAAAACGCTAATTAATATAATAAACTGCAAAGTCATTCTATGATATTTCTGGAATATTTAATATATAATTTTAGCTTCATCAGCTTATAAGGATTACTAACATAGAACATATACTACCTTCGTTTAAAATAGTATGTTACTTTTCTAAAAGATTTACTACAGTTTTAGAGGGAGACTGGGGCACAGTGGACCTAGGGACACAGTGGACCCCCCCCCCCATCTCTTAATATTTATCTCTTTTAGTTTATATTGAGGCTCATAGACGCCAGCATAGTCCTACTTGTATACATCCAAAAAACCACATGGTAAATGCTAAGGTAGCCATTTTATACAATTTTTATGTTTTGAGCTGCTCAAAGTAATTTTTCAAGCTTGAAGTTTTTTTTTTTTTTTTTTTTTATCAGGACTTAACCATTGACTACAAATATTGAATAGTTGCTAAGAAAAGGTAAGATATTTTTGTTTTTAAATTTATAAAACTTATTAGTATATTTATAGTCTATATATAATTTTAATATTATTATTTGTTTTGTCTGGACATGGGGCACAGTGAATCGCCTTCCAGTGTGCCTAAAAGTCCAAATTATATTTAATACCTTATTTATTTTAGTTAAATTTGCATATACAAATATAATGTGACTCAAAATAATTAATAAAAAAAATAATCTTAATGTTATAATAAAATAAATTTCTGAAAAAGGAAAATAGTTGAATATTAGTATAATAATTATGAATATCTAAATTTAATAACTATTTGAATTGTTTAATATTGAAAAAATAAATAAAATGCTTATGCGATATAATAAATAGTAGATTATATAAATTTATTGTTGTTGTTTTTAGAAATAACATGTAAAAGATAAAAGTAGAATAATTTTAGTTAAACTTATCTCGTAAATATAAAGTATTAATATCTCAAAATAATTAATAAAAATGTTTGAATAGTAATATAATGTTTAATTATATATTTCATAATTTTTATAACTATATAACATTAATAAACAAATTGAAAATATATCTTATTGTTTTTAGTGATGGCACAAAAGACAAAGGAAATCTGATATAGGATTCTTCCTCTAATTTGATTTCTTATTTATTTTGGTTTTCTTTAAATTTTGGTAATTTTATTTCACGAAAATGTTCGAATTATGTTGTTTAGACTAGTATTGCATAAGAAATAATTTTAGAAGAAACAAATGAGTAATTTATATTAATTGAACATGAACAACAGAGGTTGGTCCACTCTACCCCTGGTTGTGGACCACTGTGTCCCGGTGATGGGGCACAGTGCTTCACTTTGTAAGTGCACACAATTTATTTTTTTTATTCGTAATGTATTCGAAGTATTGTTATAAAAAATAAGGACATGTCAAGAAAGGTTTAAATAATGTTTGCTAATTTTTTCAAGTACCTTGCTTTTTATTTTTGGTGAAAAAAATTTATAAGTGTAAAAGTGGTCCACTGTGCCCCAGTCTCCCTTATATATTATAATATATTAATATATATTAAACGGAAAAATTTTCCAGTTTAATAAAAAAAATAAAATAAAATAAACTTGCAGAGAAACTTTAAAAAAGAAAGATAACTGAACAAAATTGCAAATAATCTGAAGGTATTTTGAACAGTTACAAGTTTAAGGGGGGAAAAATTACTTGCTTCCAGACTGCAAATTTTTACTTTTAAAATGCAGTTATTCTGCAGATTTTCTGATTTTTGTTCCAAAAACCTTTAGATTATCTGCAGATTTTTCTGCAGATTTTTTTTTTTTTTTAACACGAATTTTATGAAGGGGTGTTGGCGTTAGTGTTAGGATTAAGGCTAAGTGACTACGTGAAGGTAGTCGACGAAATTTACCAGAATAATAAAAAATTAAACTGTACCAATTTATACTTGGTTTCTTACTTATTATGAAACATGAAATATTTCTAGATTCTTATAAATGTCATCGAAAAAAAATAATTTTATTATTCTTATTGAATCATACATTTATGCATATTAAAATGCATATCAATTTAATTGCATTAATTGCAGTATAAATATGTTAAGATTTATCAATGATAAATTTTGAACATACACTGAGAAAAAATTCTGTAACTGACATTTAGAATCTAAATTGTGGCTCTAGAAAAAATAGTTCCATGTCATCCTTATAAATTCTAGTCCCCTTGGAAAGCGAGTTCTAGAAGCTCCGAATAGAATTGTAGAGCGTTTGCCTATATTCTCGAGGGCAAAGTTATTTAAAAATCTCTGCAAATAAATGAGACTACAAGAGGCGGGTTTCTGCAACTATAATCTTGGTTTATCACCAAATTCTAGAAAATCAAGCGAGAATTTCTCGCAATATAAATGATTCAAAATATTTAGAGTATTCAGAATATTGTTTCAGCATCTAGAAATGTGTACACTAGAAATTATTACTTACCGGCGTGCCTTATGCGCATAGCTCGGAAACCTATATTTCTGATTAAGGGATTTAGAAAATAGCCACTTATTCATTCTAGAGAAAGGCGGTATATATATATTTTTTTTCTCAGTGTAAACCTAATCTGTTACAATTCATTATATGAGCTCGTATTCCAATGACTTGTCCTATTTCAATTATTCAAGTAATATCATTATTTGATGCAGATGTAGAAAGCACGTGCTAACATATATATATATATATATATATATATATATATATATATATATATATACATATATTATATATTATATATGTTGCTAATAGACGCACACAAACAAATCTTTGAAAGCTTGATTTTCGTATTCGGGTAACTCAAAATGTGTAATTATAGCAAAACCCCAATTTCGTAAATTACCCCTTTTAAACCATATGTGACTAAAAGAAAAGGAGAGCAAAACAGAATTTTGTCTTGAAAATTTTTAATTTTTGATAATTTTAATTTTTAAGATAAAAAAATTAAAAAATAATAATATTAATAAATTTATATTTCTGTATTTTCAAATTCAGTTTCAAGTGAACAAACCAAGAGCTTGGAAAAGTTTTAAAATACTATTTACAATTATGAAATACAAATAATATGCAATGTTTCCTCGCCAATATTTATTTTATCTTTATGTATTAAATAAAGTAGCTAATGCATAGAAAAGGAATAAAAGATAAATAATTTTCTTAACTATATAAAGGTATTTCTTTTCTTAAAATAGAACTAGTTTAGAATAATATTGGTTAAAACACACAGTCTGAAACAAATAGTGAGCGTGGGCGAAGAACATTTTAAATAAGTAAACTTGATAAAAGTCTCAATTTTATTTTTTTCGGACATGGTTTCAAATGAAAATTATGTAATTCTGAATTTTTATCTAATCACTGTATTTTTCAAGAAGCCTTACTTACCATTTTAGACTTTGAGATTAAAAATGATCATAAAAGAATTTACAAACTATATTAGTTAAATGATTTATAAGAAGTTTCATTCATTATTTCACATAAATTTTAATTATTTTTGGGGAAAGAATTCTTTGCATTTCGCAATGATTTATATGTAAATTTTGCTCAGAATATATTTACAATTATTTTTTATATACATGATTATTTATCTAAAGATAATATTTCTAAAATTAATAAAAAGTTACAGTAAACATCAAATTAGCCATTGGTTTCATATACGCTTTCTTATTTTTGTTCTCAATTGAATTTTTGAATTATTAATATTATCAAAAAATAATATTCAGAAAATACTTTTATGATAACTATTAAATATATCACTAGTGATAATTACTAGTAAACACATTATTTTTGTACTAAGTATTAAAAACTATAAGGTAATTTAAGGAAAGACGCAAGTTGGGGGATGATGCAAGTTTGTTCCTAGTACTAACCAGCATGTGTAAGACGTCTTGTCTCAGTGACCGCGTGGATTGGAAACTTATCTTAACATATCGCCTTTAATCGCCTTTATTTTGGATCTCATGAGCTTTTAACCTTGTGAGTAAAGCCCTTATAACATTAGGTTGCTCATAGTTAAAGTTCGTAAACAGTTGTTTTATTTTAAATAAGATATTAACAATATAAGTGAATTCCTTATTCTTATACACACAAGGTAAGCAGAAGCGGCCTTAACCTTGCAGCAATACGAAAATAAGCGTGTGTGGCATCTTCACCCCATACTGGGGACAAGATGCAACATGGTTCAGAAATAAATTAAATGACCTTTAAATTTTACGTTCTATTTTATATATTGTATATTATAGTGTAAAATATTAATGGAATTAAGTATTATAATTATCATTTTTATAATATTATTTTAACAAATTTTCAAGTCTTCAGTAAAGATCTCTGCTGAATATAGTTCGGAGCAAGACAGCCACAGTAAGAAATGGAACTTCTGGGCTTTCAGCTACTGGGATTTATCCTTAAAGCCCACAAGCAATTTCAGATCATGCGTGTGTTATCTCTGTTGGTTCCATCATTGATACAGCTGTTACATTCACAAATGGTGCATGTGACAATAGGCCTACGCCGGCAGTTACTTCTACCAACAGAGCGAGAGGCATTCGACTGTCACCAGCAATTGCCTCAAAAAACACAAAAAGCCATTGCCTCCACTAGTCTTGCATACGGAACGCAAGAAATGGTATTACGAAGATTGCAATGGTGATCATTTGCACTAAATTAAATGTTGTTCAGGCTAATATTCAAACTTATACCCACATTAATTTTAGCAAAATAAATTTTCAAAAAGTTATTTCAGTTTATAAATTTGTTTGTTTTTCCATACTTATTCTTAATTCACAGGTAATTTTCGAATGTTTTTCTTATTTTTCTTAAGTATTGTGGCGTTATATCTTACCTTGTAACTGGTGGCATCTTCCAAGTATATTTGGGGGAAGATGCCAGAAATCTGTTTAACATTAAATTTGTTAACTGTATATATATAGACTCGAAAGGGAATTAATAAGCATACATAATATTTTTTATTAACATATCATTTCCATTTTCAGCTGTACTAAGCGAAACATCCTTATATATGGCGTTTTCTCCAATTTACCTTATATTTAATAAATTAAAATCGAAAAAAAAAATATATCAATCTCCCTTAAAATTGCAGTTGCATTAAAAAAGTATTTAAAAAGATTGTTATGCATTTTCTATTATATTTTTTTTTAAATAAATTTTAAAGTAAATTTGTGATATTTTTATAATTTAAATTTTATGTCAGATATGACAACATTTCGCGCAACTTTTGAGCGAACTGTTAATTTGAGCCAATTGTCTGAACACCTAGTATGATAGAAAACCAGTAATTTATTTAATTTGTTCTCCACCTTCTCAAAAATGTCGACGTATGATCTTTTTTTTTTTTTTTTTTTTTTAAGCAATCAGAAATAAGTGTTTTGTAAGCGTAAACATATGATTTGTTCGCGCCACGAAAAGAGCTATATCTACTGACTCATAATAAGTTTTATTTTTCTCTTAACTGTAACTCTTTCTTTCTTCTGCGCTGATTATCCCATCAGTAGCATTGGTGTTCCGCTCTTAATGCCGTTGGATATGTTGTGCCGGGTTCGAACACAGGTTCTACTAGATGATTTAGCTATTTGAAGACTTTTCTCTGAAACTAGTGTGAACAAATCTATTACCCCTTAGAAAGACGTAGTGGGCATCACAAGGCTAGAATCCTTGCATAATCAATCGGCCTTAACCCTCAATACCACATTCATATATGTGCCGCCAAAATTCAGTATTAAAAACAGCTTAAATATTGTTGTGAAAATTTTATCCCATAACGGCTTAAAAACTATAAAAATTCTCGCTGCATGTGACTCTCCGAAATTTTTGTAATTACCGAACATTTAGACAAATTTGAATCCCTGAATATACAAACTTGATTCCCTGAACATAATACAAAAACGAAAAATAATAATAGGATTCTTGAGTACTTCTTACCAGGTTTGTAGAAAACAGGTTTCTCACTTATCCGCATATAAACATTATTATACATATAGATATATATATAAATATATATTTATGTATACAAATGATCGCAGCTTTCTTAGTTCAATTCTTTAATTTTAACAAATAGGTGAATTCAACCGCATCTAGTCTGTGCTAATTCAGGGCTGCAGAAGCCCTGGTGTTAATTAACAAAGAAAAAAAATTATAGCAAGTCATTCGATTTTAGTCACTGTTTCCTCATTCTTAAGCGCGAAATAAATTTTCTTAAACATTTAAACTATCGGAAACTGGTGTTATTAGTAGTTTTCCTCTAACAATTCTTTCGGAAACTTGAACTGTATCTATCTTAGAAAATCGTTTTTACTCTAAACGAAACACAAAGATAGTATATCAAAAACTATTATGAACCAAATTTGCATTTTTCCCGCAATTATACCGCAAAATCCGTATTGAAATTCACCATCGTGATACTTTTTTCAAAAACACTAAATTTTTAATTTTCGAAACTTTCCTGGAAACTTTCTTAGGATAAATCAAAAATTTCATAATAAGACCCTAAACATTGCAACAAAAACTGAAAATTTGCAATTCTAACTTTATTGTCAACCATAATTGTCAAAATTTTTGGCATTAACAAGATTTTTTTTTTTTTTTTTTTGTCTGATTCGCACATGTGTCTCAACACCTGCTCCGCAGCTTCAAAGATAGTATTGACACCATGGAGAACGTGATTTGAACGTTTATTACGTTATACGCAAGCAAAGTAGACGTCACTGACCGGCCGTGGATGCAAGAAAAAGATTTCCTATATTAATCGCCCATTGGATTTTCTGTAAAAAATCATTAAAAATCCAGAAAATTATTTCCTGATTTTAATCCCTGTATTTGAGTATAGATTTGTATTAGTTATCGTATACATATGTTAGATTGAGTTATTTTGCTGTCAAATTGACAAAATTTTAATTTTGAATTTCAAAACTCTGTCATTCTTGGCGTTTTTTTGTTTTTGGTGATCAAAAACGTAATACGAAAATATACATGCCAGATGTATATTTTCGTAATATGTATTGTACGAAATATTGCTTCATATTATTCATTACTCTCTTAATATAGGTTGTTAAAATAACCATGATTTTTGAAAGGAATCAAATATGTTCGCCAGATAATTTGACGATATTGTTTTTTTTTCTGCCAAGGATGACAGATATGAAATCTATTCCGCTGCAACATGAGTACCTTATATCAGACACTTTATTTAGACATTTGAAAACAAATTTGACTTCAAATTATGATAGAATATTTATCAGTTTCCTTATAATTATTATATTAGTTGGATATTTATTGTGTAAATATCATCCTTTGAAATGGAATGTTTATGTTTTCAATCGAATATGGAAGTTTGCCATTTTTTTTCTATAGTTTTGTAATTTAAAATTAAAATTTTATCAATTTTACAGCAAAAACAACTTAATCTAACGCATGCACACGATAACTAATACATATCTATATCCAAATATGGGGATTAAAATCGGGAAATAATTTTCCTCGATTTTTAATATTTTTTTACAAAAAATCCAATGGGTGATTAACAAAGGAAATATTTTTCTTACATCCACGGACGACCAGTGACGTCATCACTTCGCTTGCGTATAGCGGTAATATGCCAAGAACTTAAAAAAAAAAAAAAAAAAAGATTCTTTGGAAAAGTAGAGCAAATTATAAACACAAAACGCTGATGTGTTTCGTACGTTATACAAAATGATGTTCGGATTTTGAATTCTTTAAATACCAGTGTTTCAAATTAGCATAAAGCACTTTCGTAAGTACTTCTAAAATTTTACAAACTCTGGCTGCATAAATTCAGAATGATAATGTAGATATCACGCAGAAACAAATACTACCCAGGAAGAATACACTTAAATAGAATTATAATTTACAGCATGAAAACGAAGACACATATGTATGTGTAAATTATTTCACGATTCCTTGTAAAAGAACTTTAAGTAATATACACATCATTTTCTTTAAAGGATTATACTTTTGCAAAGAAATGCAACATGCATCCGTTTATTTTTTTTCCCCCACCTTCACCTTAACATTACTAAACCAGACAGTTATAATGTCATATATACTGAACCACTCGGTTTTTAATGCATTTAACTTATCTCAATTTCATTTTTTCTTTTTTTACAAATTGAAGCAAACTTATAAGTACGACATAAAATTAAACGAAATTTTAAATTAGTAGAATTTAAAAATGTATTGATTAGATTTACTTGTATATCAATAGACATATATCGCAGCAATATATACGGTCTGCGACCCAGTTGTATCATATCATCTATGACATAAAACAGGACAAACCTTTATATTTTAGAATTTATAATATATATATATATATACTGTATAATAGAAGAAGTTAATGTGTAGTAGTCAAAAGATTTAGTTTTTGGGGATTTACTTTAATTTTGTAAGTAAAACATAATATTTATCTGCATTTTTGAGGTTAAAATAAACTACAGTAAAGACAAAATTACTGATTTGATTAAGCATATTAATACAAGCACATTAATAATTTGTAATATGCTTATTATGCAGCGTAAAAAATAGTTTCTAAAAAATGAGCTAAATTGTCTCAAAATAGTTCCGAAACAATACATACTTAAATTTGAAAACCAATGTACTCATTTTTGAATATATTGACATGCTCAAAAATGGGATTGACCAATAAGAATAGAATCCCAATATCTCCATGTTTGACATGTCAATATACTTCTTTTTTTTTTCTTTTTTTTTTTTTTTTTTTTAGTTTTATCGCTAATTTTTATCATTTGTATACTTTTTTATAAACAGCATAAATACTAAGATTATGATTCGAAAATTATTTACTTAGCAAAACAGTATTAGGTGCACTTATTTTAAATAAGAATTATTGCTACAGCGTTTCAATAATTTTGCAGCCGACTTGTACAACAACTGCTTATAAAAGTACCCAAGAGTGAAAGTATTCTTAAAAATATTCGTGTTGTTCAAATAAAAGACCAGCATAAAGCGAAATGCTTTATAAAGTTATTACATTTTAAAAACTGAACATAAGTTTCTTGCAGTTGTTAAATAAATAATTAAAGAGGACATACAATGTACGAATGTAAATCTCAAAGTAAATCTGCAGGGATTTGCGGTTAATGATATACTCATCGATTTCAAGAACGGATCGGATATGTATGTAAAAATTTTATAACAAAGTAATAGAATTTAGGTAAACACGTAAAAAGTTCCATCGAAATCACCAATAACTAAAATGAATTAATATATAATTAAATTATAAATAACTGGTGACATCTTCAAAAAAAAAAAAAAAAAAAAAAAAAAAAAAAAATTAACAAACATTAGTGTTAATAAAGATATGAAAACATCCACTATATTTACAAAATAGTATTTCTAGAAAATTATCGATTAAGATTAATTGAAACAAATCCATTAAATAGAGATATTAAAAATCGCATATAAATATCAAAAGCGTTCTTCCAGACCATTCTATCTATATATATAATGATAACACATTTAATATTGCTTCAATATATTTATTTAAATCATCGGTATGTGAAAATTCATAGAAAATGATGAATATGATATGAACAGATGTAGAAGGATGAAAATGGATTTAATCAATGGTCAGATTGAAAAAGATCAAAATATCAAAATAAGACGAAATCAAAAAAGTAAAAGCATACATAATTCCTAATTTAATCAGGGACGTTATAGGAATTGTGCATGCAAATATCGGTTTTCGTGCATAATGCTAAAATTTCTCTACCATAATGGCCGAACTACAATGACCAAAACAAAAACATGAAGAAGGAAATAACTTTAATAAATAAGAAAAAGGAAATAAATTTTAAAAATATGACGAACGAAATAAATTGAATATTTATATATATATATATATATATATATATATATATATATATAATCTGTGAATGTATTTTATAATAAATTGCGTGGAGAGTATCATTTTAATTATTTATATACGGGAATAACATGTTTTTAAGGGACGTAAGAAATTCTGTTGGGAGAAAATGCTTACGTGCGTAAAAATATTGAAGTTAGTATGTGGCTAAAGCCGATTGTCTAGTTGAAGGACGTAGGTTTTAATGAAATACCTTTCGGGATGTCTTTCTAAAAATCCTTAATCCGTATTAAATACATTTTCGGAGAAAACTACAAAATAATATCTAAGAGAGTTTGCTGAAGAACTCGATTTGTGTTCAATTCCGGTATCTCCCACCTATTAGCTTTGAACTTAGAATGTCTCGACCACTGATGAAGCCATTTAGGAAAAATAAAAGATGAAACCTACGTTTATAAGAAAATCTTGCAAACATCATGGCATTATGAATCAGTTTTTCGGAAAAGTATATTATAGTATGAACTATAACGATATTTCTGTAGCTTACAACGCATAGAAGCGGTATGAAATTTCTAGAAACGGCAATAAACAACTTACTTCTTTATCTTAATTTCATTTACAATTGTTCAAGATTAAGTTCTTTCTCCGGAGTTTCCTTTCTCTTTCGTAATTAAGAATTATAAACTTCAATGTATGGAACCTTAGTTTAAATAATTGTAATATTTAACCTAATGAAACATTTAAAAGGAAGTTTAAATTCTCTTGCGATTCTTTCAAGTTTAATGTCCCTTGAAATTGCTTCATTCCCCCTTTCTTCGATAATGCTCTTTAATTCGCCGTACAGTCGGTAACAGAAGTGTCCGAACACTAGGAAAAATTCCTATGTAAAAAAAGTACACTTCATACGATTTTGTTAAATAAATCCTTATCGAATCATGTTCTTACACTGACTAAGAACAGGATTCGACAAGGATTTATTTAACAAAACTGTATGAAGTGCACTTTTTTTACATAGGAATTTTTGCTAGTGTTCGGACAATTTTGTTACCGACTGTACAGTCGTTAACAATAGTGTGCGAACACTAGCAAAAATTCCTATGTAAAAAAAATACACTTCATACGGTTTTGTTAAATAAAGGAATATTTTTCTTAAAGGAATTTTCTCGTAGGAATAATTTTCTTAATTTACTTGCCCCTCCAAGGGCCGAGAGCTACTAATCTCTAAGCTTGTAGACGGAGGTAACTGGTTCGACCCCAAGGTATACATAGTTCGATTCAAGACCATTCGGAGTTTCCCGTGGATTTCTCCAAAGCTCGCGTGAATATGGGAATGGACCCTGAGATGACATACCAATCAGAATTATGTCCCAAGTATAGAAAATTGGTCTTAAGCCCCACATCAACATCAATATATTTTTGTTATTTTTTTATTATTTAAATTTTTGACATATTTTTAATGATGAAAGTTTTCAAAATTGATTATTTGGTTTAAATAGTAATGATGATATTATTAATGGGCATCTTAAAAACTCAGAACATTGCATTTATAACCCTATAAGAGGCAAAACACTAATATAATTACATAAATAAATTTCTCCCTTCTTCTTCTTCTTCTTTTTTTTTTTATAAAAAAAAAAAAAAAAGCTTTAAAAAAAAGTTTTTATTTATTTTATATTTTAATATTTATGATAGAGGAAGTATAAATATAAATTTCTTGTATATATGATGTATCCATATCTATCTACTATCTACCTATCTATCTATATATAAATATATATAAAGTCATGTATATATATTATCTCGGTTTAACTTTAAAAAAAAATTTCACATTATGTCAAAATGATTTTTTCTTTTCCTCTATAATTAGTAATCGGTCAAAATCCTAAATTGGATTTACACTGCAAAAAGTGTTACGGATTAATAAAGTAATACTAAGTCTAATATCAAGTGACATGTTGCAGAACCCGGCGGCACATGAGAGTTATTTTTAAATGCTGTATTAATTGGTATCAAAATGCTTCGAATTGAAAGAAGCTAAGTTAGGGATTATTCATATAAATATTCGGTTCTAAAAATACAGAACATTTAATTTTGGTAATAACATTAACACAAAATTTTAAAATTATTTCTCACGTACTTATAATAATTAATTATATGCTACATTATGCATTATGTTATAAAATATATCTATTTCTAAAATAATGAAAAGGTACTTCAAGTAATTTCAAAAAATGTATTTGCAGAATTTTATACTAATATTTAATAACTGAAGATTAAGTATACTTTAAAATATGAAGTTACACATTGTTTTTGCCTGTAAATCCGAAACTCATAACACATTATGACATGTTTCAAACACAATATCTCCAAATATATCGCGATTAACACAACAGATAAGCTAAAATTGTTTCCTTTACTTTTATTTATTTATTTTATCATTCTTTTATTGGTATTCTATTGGACCAAAAATTGTTTAGAGAAAAAATCCATATATGGAAATCGACTAATAAATAATTCGATTTTCGAGCAGGAAAGGGAACAAGAACAGAAAATCCATCATACCAACATTTCAGCATGACAACCTTAACGTGCTGGGTTAAATCTATTTTAGGAAAAAAACCGAGAAGCGCCAGAAAACATAAGATCCTCAGGAAAGGATGGGTCAGATGAAACAAATTATAATTAATTTTCATATTGAAAAGTTTTAGAGTAACTTTGTGTGTGTGCGTTTCTGAACACCCACTAAAGGCCATGTCTTATAAAAACTACACAATTCTTTATTATGACGCACAATATAAAATGTATGCAATGCATGGAATGTAAGAGAATCGAATATTTCATTATTAATTCTAATGCCTATTAGAACTTCAAATTTTTTGCTTAATATTAGCTTCACTCTTTTAATCATAAATCAAAAGATTTCTTTTTTTTTTTTTTTTTTTTAATGTTTTATATGGATAATGATTTTTTAGTTTTTATGCTTATTGATCGCTTACAGTTGTCCTTCTTTTAAACCCTTTCCTGTCGAGGAAACCTTACGAAATTTTCTTTTTAATTCTCTGTTATTATGGCCTATGGGCCATAGCGTCTAAACACCTTAGGGGTGATACACAAAGGGATAACACAAAGGGTGATAGCGTCTAAACACCTTAGTCGTCTCAGCTAGAAATTTATACAAATGTTATAAGTAACCGTCGGACGAACTGTCTGGATTTTCGTGAATTTAACCCTTATAAAATTTTATAGGAATACAACAAAAAATTCTATATCATTATAAACTATATGGGCACAAATTATCTGAAGTGCAATAGCGTAAAACCATACAATGGAGAAAAATACTGAAACACCCTATTATAATTATCACTTTTACTTATTTAACGACTTGCCTTATTTTAATTTATTTATATAACCGTTAATTACTTAATGTTCGGAAAGTCGAGGGAAGTCTATCCAGATTTTTTTACTTTCCAAACATACATGTGTAACGGAAGTATTGTAATCAAGTCAAAAAACTTACTTTGAGATTTTGGTGTTTCTAAACGTTCTGAGGTCCCCTGCGTTCATTTTTACTATTTTTAAGATGCATGTATGTGAGTGTATGTGTGTGAGTGAACACGATAGCGTATAAACACTTTCTTAGAATAAGCTTAAAGTTGGCAATTAGGTTATAGGTCACAATAGTACGAATCCTATTGATTTTGAGGAATCTAGAACCTATATATATTATATATATTTTATTTATTTATTTTATTTATTTATTTATTTATTTTTTTTTTATTTACAGGGACACAAAAAAAAAAATCCTTTATCATTATGGCCTGTGGGCCTAATTTTTTAAAAATGTGATAACGTTTAAACGCTTTATTCGTCTGATCTGAAAATTTTTACCCATGTTATAAATTACTGTCGCATGAACTATATAGATTTTGACTGGAAAACTACGTTAGATAACATGTTCTAGTACTGCTTAGATATCAATAAAAGCAATTTTGTAATATAAAACACTAGATTACTTAAATTATAAATGTAACGTTTTTTTTTTTAACAAAAGTAAAATTACATATTTATAAATGTCTAAAAATATTTTAATTTTATTCATAATCAACGAAATAATAATTGAGAACGATGAACTTATCTCAAAACTACACGATAAATCTATATTAGTTGTTAAATCAAGTTAAATATGAATTTTAAAAAGGGCGGGGTATATTCCAAGGCTTATGGAACGTCCCCCCCCCCCCCCACACACACACACCTTCTCCTTCAGTGACCGAAAGCTTCTGTTTACAAACCTGATAAACGAGAAATGCTCAGTACGAACCCAGTTCACGTTTCTCAGAATAGTAGTTCGCAGTGCTCCGTGATTTTCTCCGAAATTCGCAATAACACGGACTAGGATCCCTTAGAGAGCAGCCCTCCACAGAAAGCAATCCCCCAGGCCTAGCTTCCTAATACAGATGATTTGACTTAATGTTCTCCCCTCTTTCTGCACGCTTATGGGAAATTCTTAAAATTTACATTCCTAAAGCACAGTAAATTTTTTAATAATATTACTCCACTAAAGATATTATGGAATACCAAAATGTAATTCATTCCATCGCAAAATTTTAAAAAACGAAATATTTTATTCATTTCTTAATAAAATGTGTAGGCATTAATTTATTACACTGAAGGATTTAATTATAGCAACAATCGATAATATTTTTAATTATAATACATGAGAAATTTTTCCTTATTCTTTTCTTTTAAATATATTTTTCTTCATAATATATTTTATTTTGTGGGATCGAATATAGCAGTGCTACTGCAAATAAATAATTCAATCTTTACTGAAATGTGATACATTGTTTCTCTTTTCCTATCGTTTTATTTATATATATTTTTTTCTGCCTTCGGTTTACGAATATCAAATTTCTTTTCTAAAAAATGAGTTTTTCTTCAGAAACAATTTACGAAATTTTAATTACACTTTGATTTTATGGGGGGGATTGCATTTTCATGTCTCTGTTTCCTTTTTCATCAATTTAAATAAATATGTAATTAATATAGGATTTAGATTTCAAACCAGATTGTATTTAAATAACAGCTTTTTATTCATTATCTGAATGTACTTTTCTTTCACTGTTAAAAATTTCAACAGAAAACTCTGTGTAATCTATTATCTTAAGTCTTACGTAAAATTACAGAGAAAATATACGGAGATGTTAAAAAACTTATTTTATACATTCCTTTTAATAACTACTATTAATTTAATTAATTAATGGTGAAATATATTTCGGACTTAGAATGTTTTTTCTAAAGTAGAAACAGTCATTTTTAATTTTTATTAAAAAATTAAATAATAATAGTAGGTAACAATACAAAATAAAAATTGAGAATCTCGATTATTCACTTTTAACTAAGACTTACTGTACGTTTACGGAGCGGAATGGGACGTTTTGGCGCGGCCGTTTTGGCGCGGCCGTTCCGGCGCGAAACCCATTTCGGCGCGGCTGTTTTGGCGCGGCCGTTTTGGCGCGAGATCCATTTCGGAGAGGCCGTTTTTGCGCAGCCTGTCCTTCACGAAATGGCCGCGGCTTTCGTCTCAGCCTTTTCAGTTAAAATTTATTTAATGATAGATATGATTTCATTTTTATTTATTTATTATGCGTGAAGAAAAAACTATTTTAAATTATTTATTAAATACATTAATGATGAATAGAATTTTGCTTAATTTAAAGGAGCCAATGATAAGATTAGAAACTTGTTTTTTATTAAACTTAGTCATCAGATGGCAACACATACGCAGCAATTCTAAAGATTCTAACCAATCTGGTGATGGAGGTTCTTTGGGGAATAAAATAAACAATGTAATTTCTGATTTTTTTTTTTTTTTTTTTAAATGTTTGAACCAAAAAATATTTTTTATTAATGACATTAATGCTGAATAGGATTTTACGTAATTTAAAGAAGTCAGTGGTAATCTGAGAAAAGAACTCGATTTTTGTAGTTAAAACTTATTAAACCTATTGCCGTGCGGTTCTTTGGGTAATAAAATAAACAATGTAATTTTTGGCTTTATATATATATATATATATATTATGCGTAAACAAAAAAATATTTTAAATTATTTGCTAAATATATTAATGATGAATAGAATTTTGCGTGATTTAAAAGAGCCAATGATAAGGTGAGAAACTATATTTTTACAATTAAAAATTATTAAAATTAGTCATTTGTGTATGTAGGAGCCTCGCCTCTCCCCCTGGGGGGCAAGTCCCACCTCGAGGGGAGTAAATTTTCATGATGGGTATCTTTCAAAAGAGCTCGCCAATACCTTTAAAACGAATGGTTGAACCATCGATCTGCGATAATTTAAAACGAAGTTATCGATTTTTTTTTACTTTTAACGAAAAAAAAAAACTTAGAAAAAAAATCTTTTTTTTTTTTTTTTTTTTTTTTTTTTTTTAAATATATATATACATATTTATAGAGAGAGAGAGAATAAAGTGGACTTTTTTTGGATATTTGGTGTTATACTACTTGTGTATTATGGAAATCGTCTTCATTTTCATAAAAGATAATTTTTTAAAATAATAATTTTAATAAATTATTTTTAAAAAACAGAATTATTTTTTAATAACCGAATTAAATTCTATGTAAATGTGACGGAGGTTCTATATAAATATGACAATGAAACGGGGGGGTTGGGGGAGCGGTAGCCTCCCCCCCCCCTCACGCAGAACTAATTATCATATAAAAGTCTCCCTTTGAATTGTTTAACATAGGTTTACATAACATCGTTTTCTTACCTCTTAATATCCAACCTGTATTTATAGTATTAAATTTTAGGGTGAGAGAAAGTCGAGTGAGTGACACACCAGATTATTATTATTTTTTTTTTAATGCTTAAATCAAGAAATATTTTTAATATTTTATTAATGATATTAATGATGAATAGAACTTTTCGCAATTTAAAGAAGCCAGTGATAACCTTAGAAAAAAAATCTCGATTTTTTCTAGTTAAAACTTATTAAACTTATCGTCGGGCGGTTCTTTGCGTAATAAAATAAACAATGTCATTTCTGATTATTATTATTTATTTATTTATTTATTTATTTTATGCATGAACCAAAAAAATATTTTAATTATTTATTAATGATATTACTGATGAATTAATCGTAATTTAAAGGAGCCAGTGATAATCTGAGAAAAGAACTTGATTTTTGTAGTTAAAATTTATTAAACTTATTACTATGAAAATAATAATCTTATTTTCCAATTTTTTTTTTTCTTTTTTTTTTTTTTTTTAAGATTGTCACATTAGCCTTTTATTTCAACTATTGAGTGACAGAAAAAAATGTTTGTAACTGATAAAGGGTTAAACTGATCATGTAATAAAACAAATTTCATGACGTCAACATTGCTTTTTTTTATTTATTTATTTTTATTTTCAAAATATTGTTGTTAGAAATGGATGAAAGAATGGAAATTTCATAGTAAATAATATTGGGAAAATGAGAACTAAAAATTTTAAAATATGTCCCGAAGGTTTTTGGGGGTAAATTAAAAAACAAAAATAAATAAAAAAAATAAATAAATAAGAATTTTATTTTTTCTGAAGGTGGTAAAAACCATGGGAAAAACATGTTTTGGCCCAGATAGTAAAAACCGGCAAAAACCATTACACGGTAAATACACACCTGCTTTAATTTTTTTTTTAAATAACTTACTTAAAGCTCGCATTGCTCTAAATTTCTGAAACTTATTACACATAGTAGAATAGTTCCATACAACTTATTAATTTTTAATACCCCCCCCCCCCCTCAGCTTACTATTTACTTTATTTATTGTAACTTAGTAACTCCCCACAGTTAAAATGTAGACTTAGGTTCATTAATCACTAAATCAGTAAAAATCAACTGTACAAAAAGAAAAATGAGCAATTTACGTTTAGAAGTGCCAGATGAAAATATCCTGTACTTTTAAATCTCCACCAGTTATTAAAAAAAAAAAAAAAAAAAATTCATAAAAATAAAAAATAACTTTCTATAAAGTTTTCATTATCTTAAAGTTATCACTGCTATTCTTCTTCTTCTTCTTCTTCTTTTTTTTTTTTTTTTTTTTTTTTTTTTTGTTGTTGTTACACAGAATTTAATTATTAAAGACTTCTGTTTATTTTTATTTACAGTTTGCGTATTAAAATTTCCTATATAATAAAGCTTGCTGAGATAAAATAAAAGTTAACTTTAGCAAGAAACAGGATAAAGAAAAGGTATGCATTCTTAACCAATTCTTAAACTGCCTTCACTTAAATAAAGTCAATAATGATTAACTCGCGGGTTTATTTTAATCCATAGAATAATAAACAGTTATAAAATTCTTGAATATTCCCGACTATTTATTAAGTTTTCGAAAAAAAAAAAAAAAAAAATTCTTATACTTAAAAAGTTCGGAATGTAAACATCTGGCGCCGAAACGACCGGCGCCAAAACGGCCAGCGCCAAAACGGACGGCGCCGAAACGGCCGCGCCAAAACGGCAGCGCCAAAACGGCCGCGCCAAAAAGTAACAAACCGTTTACGGAGACTCTGGATAAATATTTACATTAAATTTACCGAAATTTTTAACAGTGTACTGTTTCAGTATTTTAATCAAGCATGAGTGTGGTTTTTATTCTGTATAAAACATGTAGTTATTGCAAAAAGGAAAGTAAATGGGTAATTTTAAAAGTGACAGAGGAAAGTAAGCTGATATGATTTTCACAGTAATTTCTCTTACCTTGTTAGTTATAAAAACAGATTTCTTTTGCTTATATATTTGTGGAGGAAGGGGTACAGCTCCCTTGAAACCCTCTTTGAACATTATACCAAAATTAACAAAATATTTAAAATTGTAATTCATTTTAAATAATTCAGAGAAAATTTACCCCTTTCACTCTTTGAATCTTAACGATCTTAGTAAAAACTTTCAATTAGCATTCGTATATGATCTTAAAAATATGAAATTTGAACTTCCTCCATTTATTTGTTTTCTATTTATGATTCGTGACGTGTAACTACAAAAACAACTCAATCTCGAAAGTTTGACCCAAAAATCAATACTTTCTTTGCCTTATATGCGCAAAATAAAGCAAAAAAAAAAAAAAAAAAGATCAGATCAATTTAAATTCTAATTAATCACATGAATTGCCATTGCCTCTAGTACATAATTCAATTATATCAATTGTTCGAGGGCAATGCATAAATTAATGAAGTATCGCAGCAACAAATAATATTAGTCGTTATAGTTTTTAGTACTACAAGTAATATTAAACTAGAATGCTGTACAATCCTGACCAAAATTATTTTTATATGCGTAAATTCACATTTTTCTCAGAAACTATGAAAAAAAATTTTATAGTATTTTCTAGACTGATACATATTGTTATGAAATTTAAACACAAAAGAAAAAAATTATGAGTACTTGCACATGATATATAATTGTACTCAGGAACGCAAAATTATTCTTCGAACATTATGGTATGAGACTGTTTCGGTAGTGGAGGTGCAATGGTATGTGGAAGAGTAATGATCGATGGATGTACACCCAGACCTTTTTTCTACAGTGAATTTGTGCCCGGCAAGCGATATCGGTATGAGGTCTTAGAATCCTATGTAAGACATTTCAATTATGCATATGTATCTAACTGATTTTTTATGGGCGGTAATGATCGTCCACATCCAGCAAATTTCGTTGACGAGTTCCTTGAAAGTGTAGACAATAAAAGTAATATATGACCGGCAAAGTCTCCTGATCATAACCCGATAGAGAACATATGGAACTACACGATCTATTTGGAAGATCAGTTTCACGTACACATCCTCCTACTGGAGTTGTAAGTGCTATGAAAATACCATTGCTAGAAGTGTAAAGCTTCGAAAGGTTTAATTTTTATAACCCGATAGAGAACATATGGAACTACACGATCTATTTGGAAGATCAGTTTCACGTACACATCCTCCTACTGGAGTTGTAAGTGCTATGAAAATACCATTGCTAGAAGTGTAAAGCTTCGAAAGGTTTAATTTTTATAACCCGATAGAGAACATATGGAACTACACGATCTATTTGGAAGATCAGTTTCACGTACACATCCTCCTGCTGGAGTTGTAAGTGCTATGAAAAGACCATTGCTAGAAGTGAGAAGCTTTGAAAGGTTTAATTTTTTTCTGATTTATTCCTTTCTTACGAATTCTTTTTCTGGTATTTTATTGCCATTTTTATTGTTTCATGTGACAATTGCATATCGCATGCAATGCTCTTAATTTTTTTCTATTGTATTTATGTGTGATAATGCTTGAGGGTTATAATTAAACCTCCCCTATAAACAGCATCCTATAGCGCAAATGGGTAAACGGAATGCAACGAAATTTGGTATATAGACTATACACGAGATGCGCTCACGGAATTTCGAAAAAAAAAAGTTCAAAAATGTCCACCAGAGGGCGCCTTTTCCTGAAAAACATTAACACAATAAACGACCAAAACGGATTACAGAAACAATATTAACAATCCAGAACTAGAATTACGAGTAATAATGTGCAAAAGCAGGAAAAGCTGTCAGTTCTATGAAAAAAATGTTGATATTTGCATACTTCTGAGGAAGAGGAAGCTTTATGTAAAGCAGGTTAGGCTATAAAACGTTTGTAGACGTTGTCATGTATAAAATGGTCAAAAACTAGTCAATAAATGTTAATATTGTTTCTGTATTTCGTTTTGGTCGTTTATTGTGTTAAAGTGAATGTTTATCTGGAAAAGGCGCCCTCTGGTGGACATTTTGGAACAATTTTTTTTTTCGAAATTCCGTGAGCGCATCTCGTGTATAGTCTATATACCAAATTTCATTGCATTCCGTTCACCCGTTTGCGATGTAGGATGCTGTTTATAGAGGAAGTTTAATTATAACGTATTACGTATTATTCCAGAAAAATTCTTAAATTTATAGTTCACAGTTTCTGAGAAATTCGTGAATTAATGCATGTAAAGATGATTTTGGACATAATAATATTTGCAAAAGAATGCGATAAAATAGAATTTTTAAATAGAAGGGTAAGAAAATAAATTTTTCCAGATTTGTATCATTTCTTATAAAGATTCCTTACTTTTCTTCAATTATATCTTAATAAAAATTTTTAGACACAAATATCTCGTTGTTTATGTTTTCTGTTATGAAAAGTATAATAAATTGTTTGATATATTTCTATACATATGCTTGCTTATACTGTTTGAAGAGAGCATTGTCCCAGACTAAGAATTGTTAGGCAAATTGAGCTTATAAATAAATCATACAAACCATAACTATGCTCAGCATCATTATTTTCATGTGAGTAAGTCTATTTTATCCCGATGAATCTCTTTTAAACTGTTGTATAAACCACAGTGCTCTAAAGGAAGCATTTTACTATTTATACTGTCTACAATTTGGAACAAAAAAAAATGTTCGAACGTCGTCCTTTAAGGAATAGCGAAGAAAAAATAAATTTATAAAACAGTTTCTTTCCTCGAAAATTTTATTCCTGTGCGAGTAAAGCTAAAATTTTAAATAAATATACGAGCAAACAATACTTTTAGAATTTTTAATTGTTTGTTTTATCACTGAATATAGGCCTTTTTTTTTTTTTTTTTTTTTTTTTTTTTTTAACATTTACAATCTTGCTTAACGGTCAAGATATTTCTTTCCCGTGTATATATAAAGCATCATAACTTTTAATTTCATTGTTTGGAGCATTTGGCGTCATCTTTTCGTACAATTAACATAAGCATAAATTGAATATAACTAATCCACGCTACTTACTAAATAAATATATATATATATGTTTTAAAAAAACTACATATCAAACATTATAAAATGATAATTAAAATTATTATCGTTGTGGTGAAGAGATTAAACCATTTGACCCACAGCCTGGTTAGAAGTCCTTCAGTTGTGGTACAGGGTAATTGAAATTAAGCTTCTGCTATAAATGACCTCCTGTCATCAAAACGGGTAAGCGAATATCTCCTGAAATTTGCATTACACGTTTTGGAAGATACACCCAATAAACATTTGAATAAATATTTATCTAACGTGGGCCTGTTACGATTAAGTTTTGTCGTAATGATAGAATAGTGACATCTTGGGAAAACAAATTTCTTAGCACGGAGTAATATTAATAGGAGTTGAAGGTCCAATGGGAGAAAGCTACGAAACTGTGATCTAAATTTTTGGTAAATATTGAGGGCGCCACTTGTCATTCCTTCCTACTTCAGCGCTTATATACTGTTGTTTTCAATAGAATTTTGCTGAAGTACATTTAAAATTTTTTATTTTAAGCAATTTAATTTCTTTGTAAGTTCTTAAAACTGCATAATTCAGATGTTTCAAATAAATGCTTCGTTCCTAGTTGTAAAACAGGCTATGATAGTGATAAGAAAAACAAAAAAAAAGCTCTAGGAGAAAAATAAAGTCCGAGTTCGTATTTTCTGCACCTAAAGTAAGTTTATTTTTTTTCTTTACAAAATTTCAACCATTCTCCTTCCTCCCAATTGTCTGTTTTAGCTAGCTTCGGTTCATAAGAATCGTCATTTTTTAAAGCTTTCTTTCAAAGTAAAATAAGTATAAAATGGCTCTTAAAAAAAACATATTGGTTAGAATACTCTATTTAATGAAATTTGCTTTCAATCGAAATTTTTTCAGCTTGATATTATTTTTAAAAAAATAATTAAAACGAGACATTTCCCCATTGAATAACATTGCGGAAGCTGGAGAGAAGGAAGGATTGCACGCTGGCGCCATCTGTAAACATTAGAAAACAACATCACAAAATTTCAGCGTTACCTTCTTCTCCTGTCTTTTTACTCCGTGTTTCTTAGATTCATAGTGTACAAAAATTTTACCTAATGCACATAATTTTAATTATTGATTTTAAAAACTTTCTAAAAATTTTATTAAGGTTTCGATTCATTGACGAAATTTCCACCCAGCGAATGGCAACAACTGAATGTAAATAAATGAAAAGTAGATTTTAGGAATAAAAGCAAGTATTTATACATGTTTAAAATAAAAAAGTAAATTTCGAAAGTTTAATTCAAAAGTTTAAGTTTTTTCCTCCATTTTAGATCATTAAAGTTTAAGAATTTATTCTAACCGTATTTGAATATTACGTAAAGGATTCATGGATAATTAATTTTAAGAAAAATTATGGTTGGATGCTAAAAATTTGCATTAAGTTCAATCTTTCAAACTAAAAACATTAAAAAAAAACTTTGTAACGAATCTACAAAATAATTCTCAAAGTATGTTTAAACTATGTTGTTGAACTATAAAAATGTAAAATCTCTAGAAAAATATTTTAATTTTTTTTTTTTTTATTATTTAAATAATTTTCGAGAAATTGTAACACGATTAATATTGTTTAATTTCAATGCAAATGTATACAAAATTTATAATATTGATGCACTAATTTACAACAAAAAGTTTTAAGTGTATGAAAAAACATTAAATATATATTTTTTTAATTACGAACTTAGAATTAATAGGGTTGGTGGCCTAAATGATCCTCTGAAGGTAAAAAAAACTTGTGTAAAATAATATAATTTTTAAATAAAACTTTGGTCATTTGCTAGTGTGTTTTACACTATATTTTGCATTATGAACAAACTTTAACAATATTTTAAACTTAAATTGAATAATGAAAAAAAAAAAAAAAGTTTTTTTGAAAAAGGTTCCAAAGGATCATTTTACCCTCACCAAAAGCCAACAATGATCCTTGACATAAAAGTAATTGTAAATTGTTTTTTATCGGCAAAATAAAGTATATAAAAGAAATTATGACAGTACATAATGAAATAAAATAAGTTTCACAACCAAATAGCATATATAATTTTTGAAAATTCTTATTTAAAAAAAAAAAAAAAAAAAAATGTGACACAAATAACTTAAAAAAAAAAAAAAAAATGTAACACTTGAAAATTATGGTCCAAACGTAATAGATTTAATAACAGACCACAATAAAGTCAGTAATAAATTAAATAGTGCCTATTTTCGCCAAATCCGATCCACATAATGGATCCAAAACGATCAATATAATTGATCATTTTACCCGACAGCACGGCCTTCCAATTTAGGTCATAATTCTGGATGATGAAGAGATACATAAAAAAAAAAAAGTTACTAAGAGTAATACACTTCTATAAGCATATTTTAATAAGTAAACCAAGTCATATTTCTGCACATAAAAGACAACAAATCTAAATGAATAGGAAAGTTATTTATAACAACTTAACTTATAATACATGTTTTTAATACCCGCTTTTTCAAAGAATTCTATTCAGACGCGTAATTATGCAATTGCTTGAATACCGCCATTGGTTCTTCTTTTCTTGGCACAACTATACTGATGAACGAAATTAAAGCAACAACCTATTTTCTCGTTCTTCTGCACATAATTTTTAAACAAATAAACATATGAACGTAAAATTTGGATGGCTTGTTCGTTATCATATTATTAACCGAATTTTATGTAACTTTAGCATAAGAATAATTTTTAAGCTAATTAATATTTATTTTTCTCTCAAAAGTAAGCTTTGGAAAAAATGAAAGATTTCAATAATTTTAGGAAAGAACACTTAATGAAAAGTGGTGTTAAGGATGCATTAGAGAAAGGTAAAGATGCACATGACTTGAAATGTTAAACTAAATCTCGATTTTTCTTTCTGTATTAACTTTTCTTTTACTTTTATAATGGACTTTTAAAAAACATATAATTAATAATTTGTAAACTATGAGCATCACCAGAATAATAAAAATGTCGATAAATAGTTTTATAATGAACATCTTATTCAATTTTCATGTATCTATATTTTTACTTTCCGAACACTATAATGAGGAAAGTATTGTAATCATGTCAAAAATCCGAATTTGAGATTTTGATGTTTCTATTCATTTCGAGATCAACTGAGTGCGTTTTCACTATTTTTACGATGATGTATGTATGTGTGTGTGTGTGTGTGTGTGTGTGTGTGTGTGTGTGTGTGTGTGTGTGTGTGTGTGTTTGTATATGTGTGTGAGTGAACACGCTAGCGTCTAAACGCTTTGTTCGAATAAGCTGAAAGTTGGTACGTACATTGTAAGTCACCATAGTACGAACACTATTGAGTTTGGTGAATCTAGCACTTATGGTTTTTTTACAGGAACATCAGGAAAAAACCTTTACCATTATGGCCTATGGGGCCAAATTTTTAAAAGTGTGATAGCGTCTAAACGCCTTATTAATCTGAGCAAAAAAATTGTACACATGTTATAGGTCACAGTTGCACCAACTGTATAGATTTTGATGAATTTAACACTTACAGTTTTTTACAGGGACACAAAGAAAAATTCTTTATCATTATGGCCTATAGGACCAAATTTTTAAAAGTGCGATAGCATCTAAACGCCTTATTCAATTGAGCTGAAAATTTATATGAATATTATAAATCACTGTTGCACTAACTATAAGCATTTTGGTGAATCTAGCATATATACGTTTTTACAGGGACACAACGAAATATTCTTTATCATTATGATCTATGGGCTCAAAGTTCAGTAGCGTTAAATAGAACATCGTGTAATATATGGAGAAAAATACTCAAACACTCTATTATGGTTTTCTTTCTTTTGTTTGTTTAACAACTCCTCTTTCTTTATTTTATCTACAAAACTGTTAATTACTCAATGTTTGGAAATTCGATTGGAGTCACTCCAGATTTTTTAAAAAGCTATTCACATGCGAAAAAACGAAGAAAAAAAAAGAAACAGAAAAGTGAATAACAGTAGAAAGATTTGGTTGTAATCTAACATATGGATGCGTGTGCATCTTCGTCTATCTGTATCATCCTTTTGACCATTTTTCATTAAGTGTTCTTTCCAAAAATTATTGAAAGTTTTCATTTTTTTCAAAATTTACTTTTGACATAAAAATTAATATTTATTAGCTTAAAAATTATTTTTATGCTAAAGTTATATAAAATTAGGTGAATAATATGATAACAAACAGGCCATCCAGATTTTATGTTCATATGTTTATTTGTTTAAAAATTATGCGCAAAAGAAGAAAACGAGAAAACAGGTTGTTGCTTTAATTTTGTCTAACAGTGTAGTTTATGTGTCACTGGTAAATAGCGCTACCTGTTTCGAAGAAAATATATGTGGATAATTTTGCCCGCTAAGATAATTTTAGGTCACATTCCCTTAAATTTTGCATAGACATGCATTGAAATATAACAATATTGCGTACACTGAATTTTTTCTAAATCTTTTTATATTTTGAAAATTAAAATTTTAAATTTTAAATTTTTTTTAAATTATTGTCCTTGCTAATTATTATTAAATATACTTCTGTTCTATATAATTAAAGTTTAACAATATATTTTGGTAATACTTAATGATAACATATCTTTGTATTGCTTCGCAAATTGATAAAATAAAAATAAACATTTTGGAAGAATGCTGAAATTTTATACAATTGTTTTACACTCCAACACAAAAATGTACTGAAATTAAATTATCAGTCTATCCACAAACTATTATCCAAATACAATAACTGCTGCTTAATAAATTCACTGGTTAATAAAATCAGCCATTTAATCTGATCCAACTGCCAGGACCGGAATCAAATCAATACAAACTACTTTTAAAACTGCCGCTTAATAAAATCAGAATCGCCGGTTAATAAACTCAAAAGTCTCTCCAGCAGCAAAAATATCATTTATGTAAGCTATTTTTTTTTTTTTTTTTTTTTTTTTTTTTTTTTTTACCATGTGATATTTTTTTTTTTTTTTTTTTTCCAAATGAAAAAAGAAATTAAAGCACAACAATCCCTGAAGTATCTCTCTTTGTCGAAACTTTTACATTTGCAGTATACAAATTAAACAAGCCCCATCACTTTTTTTTTTTTTTTTTTTTTTTTAATTAGAAAGCAATTCATGGCTCTTTTTTTGAAATAATTATTCGGCAAGAGGTTTAATTGAAATATTTTTTATTTAAAAGAAAAGCGTAAACTTTTGACAAAGTACTGGCGATTCTCCTGATAGGAAAGCGCATAGAAACTTGGAATGCGTTTAATTTACTTATATTAACGAAAAAATTAATTATCTGCCAAAATTTAATTAACATTGTTTCTGAATTCCATTGCTCGTTATCTTTTGAAAAATCTTTCAACATTCAGAGAAGTATAACACCTTTTTCTTGAGTGCAGAAACGATATCTGTATATAAAAATCAGCCTCTTAACAAAATCATTTTGGCTCAGAGCGAATTTAATTTTAATAAGCGGCGGGTACTGTATTTTCAAATTATATTGTGAAAGAATAATAATATAAATTTAAGAGGAAAAAAAAAAGGAACAAAGCTAACAGGGAACATTTTAAAATATTTTTAAAAACTAAATTTTGAAATATGTATATATACTTTTTTTTTTTAAACAGTTTTGAGAAATTTTAAAACACTTAATATTTATATATTTAAATACATACGTATAAAATTTTTACAATTCTAACATAGTTATTTAAAAACAAAGATTTTTAATGTTCTCACCTTACTTTTAAAAATGTCATTATCCTCTAATTATCCTTGAAATGTATCTTCTCATTATGCGGGTTAAGACAGGGTTTTACAAGCTTATGAAAAGTTTTTGGGTATTTTTATGTACCCGCATCCAAAAGAAGTGTTGCTGAACTTTTAGCTTCTGCCTTTTAAAATGTAACTGAATTGTATATGAATAGATAACGACATGTGCTAACTAATGACATAAGCAGCCATGATAATAAAATGTAGATATTGAAAATAGATACCTGAATATTATTCTCACAACTTTCGGGCATTGTGACGTGTTAAAGGCGGACTTTTTAATCTATTTATAGATTTCAGAAAATACTTTAAAATGTTATAAGACCTCATTTTTTACTTTTCAGTTTTAAAATCTTGAAAGAAACAGAACATCAAAGTTGCACCAATTGGGGATAAAGCAACAAATCTAGTGGAGTAGATGTTTGAAACATGTAGAATGCAGCTCCAACGAAAAACACTTTGTCCAATGATATTTTTTAAGCGTTTCCGTCAAAGACAAAATGGCCGTTAGTAGACATTGCATTGTGTAAATGGCTGCGTTTTTGTTTGTTTTTATAATAAATACACTTTCGGGCACCAAGAATTATGTTATATACATTTTTTAATTATTTATTTATAACATTACATATATATTTTTACCTTTATTTATTAATTATCAATTTATTTACGTGTTACTTTATCTATTTTATAACGTTATGTAGAAACTTTTATTATTATTCTGTTATGTAATGCATATCCCTTTTTTGAGGTAGTGACAAGAAGTGGAAATGCTTATATATTGAATTTGAATAGATATAGAGAGATATATTATTATTGAATAACCAATACACAGTGTTTTCACCAAAAAACTATTATTGATAGAAGTGATGAGCATCTGATACTTACCAGCTGGGTGACAAGTATTTTCTACTAAAATTCTAACAGCTATAAAACTATAGTGCATCCACTAGCTTCGAGTTACACATTACTTGAGACGAAATTCTGATCCAATAGCGAAAATTAAATGATTTATCTAAAACTTTAAATTTTGACCGGCTGTGTGATACTTCAACGAATACTTCTGAATCATTATCAACAAGAGATGTTTGTGGCATAAAAGCAGTCGTACTATATATAATTCCGTTATGCTTGAAAGATGTAAGAAGAAATTTAAATTGCAGGAAAAGAAAAGGAAGAGAGGGCTGCCATAATGATACAAATGTCCCAGAATGAGCATACACTCCACTACAAAATGATGCACATCAGTGTATTCAGAAATACTTCTTTTGAGATAAGCTAATTAAAGATGAAACTTTCAATTTGTTAAACAACTTTCATTACATACAAAAATCTCAGAGGCAAGAAAACTATTTAAATGTAAAAATTTAATAGCCAAATATGCCGTCAGTAAAATGGTATTTTCAGAACATAAATAACACCACATCTGTCTTATAGTCTATTTAATAATCGCCTGAAGTTTTTTAAGGCAAGAAGAAAACTTTCAATGGTAACCAAATTAACAAGGTAATAGAAATAGAGTCACTGGTTTTCTTAGAAGATGTAAAAGAATATGATAGAAGAATATAGATATATGACAGGATATTTTTATGCTTCCTGACAACGTCAACCTCTAAAGGAAAACATTAGACAGATATTGGGTACAACTCGAAACATGCGTAAATTCAAATACACTGAAAGACAACTTACTCAAAACTGTTAACAGTTTTTTAGAATGCCCGAAAGAAAGAGAATCAGATCTAGTATTTCGAAATTGTGTAGCAGGTACATTAGAAAGTTCAACTAAGGTAAAGAGATCAGTGTTCGTCACATCTAAAATTTGCATCAGTGGTCGCGTCCCTTACAAAAGACATGTTAAAATAAGCGTTTAATAACATGTATGAATTTGAATCCGCCTGCAATAGATTTCCTAGAACCGGAGAATCTAGCTCGAGAGAATTCAAATTCATAGATGCTAATTAATGGTTACTTTAACATGTCTTTTGTGAGGGCGGCGAACACTGGAGTCTTTATCTGATATTTGCTAATGAAAAACAGTTTCACAGGTTGTAAAAAGCGCTCGATTACTGAGGTGTTATAGTTTTGATTTAAGTCAATCTGATAAAAGGCTAAACAAACAGTCCAAAATACAGTCCATACTAAAACTATTGATATCTTTCATTAGTATGTTGCTAAATGGGCCGAATTTGAAGGTAAACTCAGTCGTAACTGTCCCAGAAATATCAATAGCTCAGCTGACAATTTTTAATAGTATGAAAAAAAGCAAAGAATTGTTAAGCCTACCCTAAAATCGTCGTTTTGGTGAAAATTTTCGAATTTTTTTTATTTGTTCATTTTATAGGCCACACATTTAGGATCCCAAAAATACTTTATTTTTGTTTTTACGATAACTAGAAGCAAAGTTATAATATGAATAATAAACCAGAAGTGGAATAGAGAAAGAGCGAATTCAGAAATCGCCAACATCTACAAGCAACAAAGTTATCCAGAAAAAAATTAAATCTAAAAGAAAGTCAAAATTAGTTAAAAAGGAATCAAAAGAGGGCTTGACATACAAATATGGCGAGTTTTGAAAGTCTAAAGTGGCTACAATTTTTTTGCGCTGTATTAAAATCTTTAAATGCGTTTTCTGAGAAACTGTGTTTTTCGTTATTTTTGTTTGCGATTACATTCATTTCTCAAAATGTATTTAAAATATTGAACTAAAATTTCTCAAAATGTTTTATTTATCTTTAGCTATGTTCTGTAGCAAAATCTAACCTCTTTGTATTTATTTGTTGATTTTTTTGACAGTTTTTTGGCGAAGTGAAGATTTTTCTTGTTTTAATTTTGAGCTTTTGTACCAAGTATAGAATATCTCAATAAATTTTATAAGTACATCAAATCTTTTGCTACAGAACACAGGTAAGTGTGTTACTTCTATATTGTGTAAAGATCATTGACATATATTCATTAGAATCTGTTATAGGAGATGTGGCGTAAATGAAAATTTGCACTAAAATTTTTCTAAATATTGCCTATATTTTAAAAGTTAATGGCAATTTCTGTAAAATTTCATTTAAATCCATAGTTTTGTATCCCATCTTAATTAAATACATGTGTGCTTCATTAAAATTTTATATATTTTTTAAAAAGTGCTTCGTATGTAGGAACGCATACCTTAAAACAAAAGAACAAAGAATTCGATATAATTTTATTTAGGAGATAACTCTTTCAGTATACCTTTCAATGGTTTTGCACAGTCATGGAAGACGTAAGAAAGACATGGTTAATTTCAATTCATTAAATATATGCAATTCGTACGTCCGTTAACTACACCTTACTGTAGATAAAAGTTAGCAAAGATTTGAAGAAGAGGGTGTTGTTTGTCCAGAATTGTTAAGAAAAGGTATATTTACTGTAGCTTCTGAATACAATATTGTTGAAGAAAAGAGCTCTAAACTATCCTAGTGGTCATTTCATGCAGTTTGTTTGTCTCTATTTCAAGCAATTGCTTCCAACGAAGAACGAGGTACGTGTACTTATATTTTTGTAGATTACAAAAGCTTTCGCACGGAGCTAAAAAATTTGCAAACTATTTTATCTTTATTATGAAGAGAAGCTTTAGCCATCTGCATCAAAGGGTATTACAGTTTCTGAAATGTCATTAAGTAATGAAAATTATTTAACCGATATTGTTCCTGCAGAAAAACATCGAGCACAAAAAAAAAAAAAAAAAAAAAAAAAAAAAAAATGAAGGTTGGTTGAAACATGCTCCAAACATTTTAACAGAGAATAAAATGTCAGCAAGTGTAATGAGGAGCATTTTATGCAGCTGTTTATAGCTCTAAAACACACCTCAAATCTCTGTAACATGTTGCGTTTCTAGTGATTCTGCTCACTAATATGCAACAATAAAGCACCAAATAAGCATTATATAACTAAGCTTCGTTTCTTGAATCCTAAAATGTTGTAATAATAAAAAAGCACTAAAAATTTACAACTATTTTTGAATATTTTTATTAATCCACAAATTTCGAAACTGGCTACCATGTTGGATTTTTAAAAGGGGAATTAATGATTAATTCAATAGTAACAGAATCATATTCCATGGTCCTGAAAACTTGATATTCGGTATCAAAAAATCTATTTTTTTTTTTTTTATTCAAAGCACCTAAAATACAACTACAGCGAAACTTGAATAATTCGAACTTGTTTAATTCGAAATTCTGGATAATTCGCATTTTTTACTCGGTCCCTTAAATTTTTTATTAAAATAAGGTTAAAAAATCATGGATAATTCGAATTTTATTTTGGATAATTCGAATTTTTCTTAAGATTACCTTTAAAATACTACAGTAAAATTTGTTCCCGAGATTTTTCTCAGCTAAAGTGCATTATTTCTTTTAACAGTCTTTCAAAAGAAGGTTAAGGGAATACAAGAGTATTTCCTACCTAGTGCATCAGAAGATATGGTCCATATACATGAACTTCGAGGTTTTTTTTTTCATTAAAAGTCATGTCTAATGTAGAAGATTCTATTTTTGTATCAATTGATAGTTTGAAGTCATATGCTATGACACAAAGATTGTACTTAAAGAAGCAATCAAAAATATCTGACTATTTTTTAAAAAGTGCTGAATAATTAAGCTCGTAAAAACGTACTGATCTGATTGGGGGGGGGGGGTGAACGTAGCAGTATTTTTAGATATAAAGTTTATGTGTTAAATCTTTGATCGTAGAGTTTTTTTTTTTTTAGTTTGTCTCTTCTTTTTGGAAAAAATAGTATATATAATTCGAAATTTTGGATATTTCGAATTTTTCTCTGGTCCCTTTAACTTCGAATTATCCAAGTTCTACTGTATTTACATAGTATTTATAATTACATAGTATTTATAATTTTGTTTAAGAAAATACATAAAAAGAGTTTCCATCCAAAATGCTTCTAATTGTAGTTGAATTCTACGTATTTCAAACATGAACATGCAAAATTTATTTTGATTTATTTTTACTTTTTATTTATTTATTTATCCCGAACTGAACAATTTCTTGGTAAATTTATTCATAAGGAACACACAATTTGTGTACAACTCTGAAAAGTTATTTCAAATTTTAAGAAGAAATAACTCGGTCAATTTTAATGACAAAATAAAACATTTTTTCATATTGTACAATCAAAAATCTTTTCAATTAAATAAAACTATAAGTAACTGGGGACAATATAAAAATGTATAATTTATAATTTTTACAAAAGTGATTCGTAGTTATTTTTCATGGCGTGATATACTTATTTTATTAAAAATACGTTTGCTATTGAAAGTATTTCATTTTCGTAAACGATTGCAAATGAAAATAAATAAATAAATAAATACGCTTAATGATAACACACTACATATTGTATGTGCTAATAAATTAACAATAGCTTATTAATAAGAAAACTACCATAGGTATGACATTTACATAGATGTTAATGTGACAATATCAGTTAAAATATGTGTCAAATAATTCATTTATTTTTCAATGGTTAGCTAAATATGCTGCTTAAATCTTAATATTTAAAAATTATTAGACCTTCCCTAATTCAGTTCGGATTTTTGTAAGTATATATACACACACACACACATATATATATATATATATATATATATATATATATATATATATCTTGGACATAATATACTAGACAATAAATTTGTACTATTTCAGTTAAATTTTCCCTAATTTTTGCATTTTCTACATTCCACATTTAAAGGACTAAAACTAACGATATTTTTGTCAGAAACAACATACACTATTTTGCCCTATATGAGAAAGCTATCTCCTTGAGAAAAATTCATAGGGTTTAGGGAGTTCTTTAACTTTTACATTTATTCCATCGTTTATCTAATACATTGCTTTTCCTTTCCATGTACGGTATCTTCCAGTCTCCCAATTTTTTTTTCTTTTCATTTTAATTTTTCTCTTATAATTTTGAAATTAATTATCATAATAATTATTTAGTAATAAGATTTTTGTGAAATTTTTGGGCGTAACGTAACACTTCCTGAATTTTATTCACAATGGCTTTAAAGTATCATTCACTCTCTTTCTCTATGTTGCATATAAAAAAAAAAACACACACACACAAGCAAAACAATTCTCTAATCTAATTAAAATGCATTTATAAGTGTTTAGTGTCTGGTCAGACTCAATTTAAGGACTAAATCTTACATGAGTGTCTCCTTTTTTTTCATCTGCTGTGAACAGCTAAACATTTGAATCAGTGATGCCAGATGGTCGAAACCCAAACAATGGTTTCCCCAAGCAGGTCTTCAAATTTCCCGAAATCAGGGGGTTTTTTTCGAAAAAAATCCCCAACTTGATTTCTACTAAAAAGGGAAAATAAAAAGTTTAAAAAAAAAAAAATATCAAGCAGATTTAAGTGGATTTAAGCTAAGATTTTTCCCCAAACAACAATAAAGCTATTGAAAATCCCTGTTCGTAGGGATAAATCACTACGTTGCCAACATTGACAGAAAGTTGAAGAACTCCCCAGATTTGTCCCCAAAAATTTTAGAATTCCCCAAAAAAGTCCCCACAAACTTTTGGTCCCCAAAATTGTCCCCACAAGCCTCAAAAATCCCCAAAATGGGGACAAAATCCCCAATCTGGCATCACTGATTTGAATTATTTTTACTTGATGTACTCCACGTGAACGCAGCTGCCTCGTCCAGAGAGTAATGTTTTTTTTTTTTTTTTTTGTTTCTTTTGTTTTTTGTTTGATTCTCTGAATTATCGTACTAAATAGTTTTTCTACTGCTCTCTTCTTCATATTTTACTTCAATATTTTAATGTACGATCGGAGACCTACTAGTAATTTGCTACTATAATCATTAGCATAACGAAATGGTACATTGGTGCTCAAGAGTAAAACAGATCTCCCCTGATGAGTTTTTTTTCAACTTTCGCAGGTACTCCTATTTAAATTTTTTCTAAAATAGTGCTTTAATTGTTTGTTTTCTCATTGCATGTTTGTATTTTTTGTTTCAAGATAACTTCGTGAAAATCAGTTGTTTCAACAATTAAACATCAGTCATCTAAATTAATTGTAATTTGATGAAAATTTATTCTTATTGCTCTATATAGTTTCAGTGATCTTGTATTTGTTGTCCGACTTTCACTATGTTTTAAAATATTTTATATATACACTAAGCGACAAAAAAAAAGTCGCACTTGGATGTTCCCCTTTTCGCCTTCTACAACCGCCAATTTTATCGTTTAAAAAGCAAATTTTCGAACAGATTTTACTATGTTGTCCTCCACATACACTTTAGCTTTGAGTCTAGTGTTAAAAACAAAATGCAATTGTCAGGAAAAATGTGATTTTAGAATTTATTTCAAAAATGGTAAGAATAAGGCAGTTAACGATGCCATAAAAAGTATTAATTTTTAAATGAAAATCAAAAAATATTTTAATACGTGAGATGGCAAAATAATTAAATGCTAACGAAATATTGGTAAAATGAATTTTAACAAAATATAAATATTTTTGGCCGTTTAAACTGGGAATTTGGCTTTAGGCGGTCATGTTGCTCATCCAAGCAAGATAACCCCAAGTTAAAATGCGAATGTTTAAAAAATCGATTTGTATCATGTTCAGAACTTAAAAAAGATTTTAAAAAAGTGTATAGTAAATTACTTTCTTCAAAAACAACGCGGGAACAATTAAACAAAGCGGGTTAAAGAACGGAAGATCTGCGAAAAAAGCCATTATTAAGGAAAAGAATTAGAAAAAACAATACTTTAGTTGACCAAAATTTAAAAACATTATCAGTTAATTATTAGGCTGAACTGGTTTTCTCTGATGAATCAAGTTTTCTTTATTTCGTGCAGTTGAAAAAAGCTAGAATGAAGACGAAAATGTGACCGACTTAATAAAAATCGCACTTTTAAAACAGTGACACATTCTCCGTACATTATGGTACGGAGGTGCATAACTTTTCAAACACTCGGGGAAATTTTTATGCTCAAGGGATCAATTAACTCGAAATAAAACACAATCTGCATAAAAGTGGTGCCTGACAGACTATTTTGGAGGTATCTTAGACATTTCCGTAAACAGCATTTGAAGATAATAAGGCACCTTATTACACGGCGTCTGTGGTAAATTTATTCACTTCAAATCGTCAAAATTTCTTATACATTCCCATGAGAACCTATAATTCTGTAAGTAATCATACTTTTTTTCACTTTAAGTTAAGTACCACAAAGGATATAGTAGAATTTCTTCTTTACCAGACATTTAAATGGTCAAAATCGCGATCCGCTCGAAAACGTTTCGTCTATAAAAAGGCGGGGGAGAGGGGAGAGGATTCAAAATTTGCAGCCTATAACTCTGCCAGAACTAGAAAAATTTATTTGTGATATTTGGCACACTGAAATTTCTGAGATTTATATTAAAACACTGTATAAAACTGTGCCATTGCGCATTAATGCAGTAATTCCATATAAAGGTGGAATTAACCCAATGCAGAATACATATTTTTAACAAAAAATTGCTTAGATCTAACAAATAAATAGTTTTATTTCATATATTAAAATATAACTTGTTTATTTCATATAATAAATCATAATAGAATGCAAAGTGTATAGTTATTGCATTATGTTCAAAAAGAAAGTTTTATGCAGATTTTTAAAAGTACTTCGTAAAGTGCAATAAAGGAAATTATTAAATCGAAAATATACATAGGTATCATTTCACACCTTTGGTATTATGTAAACAAGACAGTTTTATTTGTTTCAAACATTAATTTTAAAGTTATTACAAATAAAAAAGGTATAAGTCATTTTTTCTGCAGTGCGGCTTTTTTTTTTTTTTGTCGCTTAGTGTATATATATAAGAAATATTTTGTTTGTTCTTTACTTTATAAAGCATTTCTAATCGATTTTGTGACAATTGTGTAAAAAAGAAAAGGTGGAGGTTGTTAAGTGAAACAGTCGAACAAGATGTAGTTTCAAAATTGAGAATCGATAACAAAAGAATATAAATATTTGAAAAATTAACGAAACCAATATTACTTTAAATATTGTGCATATATATCTGGAAAAGGTGACTATAACTGAATTTACCTTGTTAAATAATAAATTAAATTAAATTCCAGCAATCGATTATCAATTTTTAGAGATGCTTCCTGGAGTAAATATATAAATTATTCATAAAGTTTTGAAATCAGCATACCAATACTTAAAGAAGATAAAAGTACTACAAAATCACCGATGTTAAACAGCGAACAATAAAGAAGTAGTTTTGCTGTGAATCAATTTTATTAGAAAAATGTGCTTGATTGAATACTTTTGCAAAATACTTCAACCGTTTCATAAAATTTAAAAAATAATGTAATTCTTTTTTCTTTTTTTACTTCATTTTTTTTTTTCGTTCTTGAATAAGTATATAAATAACCTTTTGAAATTTCGTAGGATTGTATATAAATAAGAAAATTTTAAATGGTCATGTAAACGAACTTAATAGACAGTAATAAAATAAATTATAATATTTTCCTTATCAGTTTAGAAGTATATAAAAAAGTATGTATACACATATATATATATATATATATGTGTGTGTGTGTGTGCGTGTGTATTAGGATATGAGAAAAATATTGTTATGCAGAAGTTTAAGAAACTATTTATTATCAGCATTTCAATCCCTATGATATATTTTTTGTTTTTTTATAAATCAGCATATTTTAAAAATTAAAGTATAGGTTTTATTGGTTAAAAAAAAAAGAAAAAAAGAAAATTATGTATAGTAAGTACAGCAAATTTTCACAGTATGTGTAAATATGGATTAAAAAATAAAACTTAATGGAACTATTTGAGCATATTATTGCAAAATTTATAAACTTTCATTATGTACTGAAATCATAGAGTTTAAACATAGAGTTAGTTTATTAAATCATAGAGTTAGTCTATGTAATCATTTAAAAGTGAGAAAATTTTCAACCAATTTTCTTCAAGTATGATCCTTTATTAACACATTCGATATTAAGTAATCATCATGGAAGATGGAATAGATGGATTAACATATGAAAATCGTGTTACATTCATTATCTTGCAACACAAAGGAAATCTATTTAATGAAATATATACACTTATACAAGGTGTTTATAATTAAACTTCCCTATAAACAGCATCCTACAACGCAATTTGGTATATAGACTATACACGAGATGCGCTCACGGAATTTCGAAAAAAAATTTTAGTTCCAAAATGTCCACCAGCCGGCGCCTTTTTTCGGAAAAACATTAAATTTAACACAATAAACGACCAAAACGCAATACAGAAACAATATTAACATATACTGACTAGTTTCTGATCACCTTGTCATTGAACCATATTAAGTAAAGGAAAGGAAAAAACAATACGCTGTTTGAAAAAAAAAAAAAAAAAACAGTTCAGTTTGCAGAAACAAGAACAGATTAGGTCGAAATTGCACAAGAGGAGCAGTTGTTAATCGTGTCCAGGACGATGTAAGAAAAGGTGCTCCATGTGACAATCCTCACTCACCTGCAAAATTTCAAGTCGATGACCAGTGTGTTCAACAGCATATCGTAACTGATCAGTTGTGATGCTTCGCACATGAAGTGTTATGGAGTTCTTTAAGTCATTCAACGTCGCAATTCCTCCACGATACACCACACATTTTAAGTGGCCCCATAACCAGAAATAGCACGGATTTAGATCCGGTGAATATGGTGGCTATGGATTACAAAAGAAGGCGACTAATAACAGGCTCGTCTGTGAACTGTTGGAGCAATAGCGCCTTCACCGACTAATGGATATGAGAAGGCGTACCATCCTACATGAAAATGGTCGATGTAAGGACTCGCCTTTGCTATAGTTGCACAACAAACGTCTTCAGCATGTCATGGTACCGACAGCCTGTGACAGACCATGTGACAGGACAACGTGCAGTTATTTCCTCAAGGAAAAATGACCCAAGGATGAATATCACTGTGAATCCACACCAGACAGTCACCTTTGGAGAATGTAGGGGGCTTTGGGTGTGCCTCCGCGGATTTTTCTTAGCCCAAATGCGGCAATTCTGTGTGTTGACTGTTCCATTGAGGTAGAAATGAGTCTCGTCACTCTACAGAATATTCCAAGACCATGACAAATCAACAGTCATTCTGTTGAAAAAAATTACTGCGAATGAGAGACGTCGTGGCTTGTCCCTATCAAGTAACTCTTGGGTATGATGGATCTTGTATTGGAAGTAGAGCATTATGTTTCTGAGCACTTTTCGGGCGGCACTGTAAGAATAGCCTGTCTGTCGAGAAACTGTACGTGGGCTACTGTCGTCAAACTCTGATGTCTGTCACTGCGAGGCAACAACTGTGTTGACGGCATCAACAAGTACCGGTGACAGGTTTGCGGCCTCTTCCAGGTTGAACTCCTAATTTCCCCGTCCCTTGAAATATCTTAATCATGGCCCATATACCTTTAGCAGACATTTGTCCACACCGTAGGTTCTTTATACGACGAAATTCACGAACTGCAGCAGAAACATTCCCCTTGTTTTCGTAAAACAGCTTCACCAATAACGCACGTTCAACTAAAGATACCGCCCTGTCCTCATTACAGGCGGAAACATCGACATAAAACATGACAGCGTCTACAAACGTTTTATACCCTAACCTGTTTTGAATAAAGCTTCCTCTTCTTCGCAAGCATGCAAATCTCGACATTTTTTTTCCTGGAACTGACAGCTTTTCCCGGTTTTACATTTTATTACTAATTCTTGTTCTAAATTGTTAATATTGTTTTTGTATTCGTTTTGGTCGTTTATTGTGTTAAATGTAATGTTTTTCCGGAAAAGGCGCTCTCTGGGGGACCTTTTGGAACTTTTTTTTTTTTTTTTTTTTGAAATTCCGTGAGCGCATCTCATGTATAGTCCATATACTAAATTTCGTTGCTTTCCGTTCATCCCGTTTGCGTTGTAGAATGCTGTGTATAGGGGAAGTTTAATTATAACTACCCTGTATATAAATAAATTAAGATATGAATTCTTTAATTTTCTGCACATTTTATCCAGACTTGGGACTGGTTATTCTACTTCAGAAGTATCCTGTCGCAAAATAGGGGAGTTTAAAATTTCAAGGAATGTCTTTCGTTCTAACATTACATATATTAAAAAAATTGAAGGAATGTCCTTTGTTCTCCTGTTATATTATACAATAAGAAAGGTGTAATAATGTTCTTCATTGTCATCTTACATACAATTAAAATGTTGCAAGAGTGTTCTTCGCTGCAATGTTAGTATTTGTATATGTTAAATAATTAATGGATTGTCACTTATCACTTCTCTATAAATTCTGTATGTTTGCGAGTGCTTCCTAACACTTTACCAAGCCTTCATTTTCTCCAAATTTACTGAAAATTGTTTTTATCTTTCTTCTAACATTAATAAACATTTTTTTCTTTTAGTTGGTTAACCACCCACTTCTGCCCATCTTATTATGTAATCTGTTTCTAAACCTAGAGAAATATTGGGATAGTCCAACCATTATTTCGTGAAAGAGTCGCAAACTTGATTAATTTTTCATTGAAGAAACAGTAGTTATTTTAAGCCACCCGTATTTTACCAAATTCACGGCCAATTATGTTAAAGCAGTACACATTTTTTTTTTAGCTCAATTCCTTCATTGTCTTATATTCTGTAGACAGTCCTATGCTCTATACCTTTCTCTGTAAACACTGGATAAAATGGGAGAAGCAGCCAGGAATCTGGGCAGATGAGAAAACATTTTTACAGTGCACTCAGACTTGCTGACACGAAATCTAATTTAATTTATTCAAGGTTCCCTCTTTCAGACCAATTTTTAATTAGATTTAATAAACTTTGTTCTTGAATACATTTCTGTTTTTAAAGCAACAAGGCATATATAACTGGTACTAATTTTGTATTTTAATTTGTGCTTTCGTAGTAAATATGGATAGTACATAATTCTTGAAACTGTTTAACACAACTAGAAACGGTGTCATCAACGAAAATTTTTGCAAGTTTTAGAAGTTTTTTAAATTTATTTTCAGCAAAGACTAAAATATGGTCATCAACATTTTCATCAATTATTAAAAAACGGGATCTATCATGCAGAACTGTTAAATTATCAGGAAAAATAATATATTTTGGTGTAACGGTATTCTGTTGAATTTCAAACGAAATCTTCCTCCTCTTATTTAACTTCGATTTCAGATTATCATACTTTGGAATTTCAGTAATTAATTCGTGATAATTTTTTACACCCATGATTGTGAGTTTTCTTCATACCTTCCTTAAAAATTTCATTAACAGGCGTAAGAATATCTTCTCTTGCTCGATTTTGACAATTTGACAGTAATTTCTTCACTTCATTTTTAGCATGATCGGGCCGACCGGGATGTTCAACATTGCTACTTATTTCATTGCTCCACGTTTTTATTTTTCCAAAACACTTTAATTCCTTGTCATTGACACAAAGCTAATTTGTAAAATCATTTTTCTTTTTTCTTTCTTTTTTTTTTTTTTTTTTTTTTTTTTTTTTTTGCGGAAACCTATATCTATATCTATATCTATCATATATAATACAAGGATTCTCATTCTTCGTTTCGATGAATCCCATGACCGTCAAGAAATATCGCCATAGCTCGAATCACACCTAGATTGACAACTAGATTTTATTATCACTTTCTTTACTTACGCTAAGGGCACTGTCTCCTTAGATTTGGATTGAAAGCTGTATTTTACAGTGAAACTTGAATAATTCGAACTTGTTTAATTCGAAATTCTGGATAATTCGAGTTTTTTACTCGGTCCCTTGAATTTTGTATTAAAATAATGTTAAAAAATCGTGGATAATTCGAATTCTATTTTGGATAATTCGAATTTTTCATACGATTAACTTTAAAATATTCCAGTAAAATTTTCTCCTAAGATTTTTCTCAACTAAAATGCATTCTTTATTTTAATAGTCTTGCAAAATAAGCATAAGGAAATACAAGAAAAGCCCCTACCTAGTGCATCAGAAGATATGGTGCATATACATGAACTTCGAGGGTTTTTCGAATTGAAAGGTCATGTCTGATGCAGAAGATTCTATTTTTGTATCAACTGATAGGTGGAAGTCATATGCTATGACACAAAGATTGTACTTGAAGAAGCAATAAAAAATATCTTTTTTTAAAAAAAGTGTTGAATAATTAAGCTCGTAAAAAATATTGATTTAAGGGGAGGGGGGGGGGGGATGTAGCAGTTTTCTTAGATGTAAAGTTTATATGTTAAATCTTTGATCGTAGAGTTTTAATTTTTTAAATTTATCTCTTCTTTTTGACAAAATACCATACTTGCCAACATCCTAATTAATATTCTGTAGTGTTGTTAGTCCCGCCCTTTTTTTCACACCAGTAAATTTTTAAAGTAATACTTTGCAAATGCACTTAGGATTAAATAAGAAGAAAAATACTCTAAAACGGATACTGGTGTGAAAAAGAAGGCGGGGCTTACAATACTACGGTATTTTAATTACTATGTTGGCAAGTATGAAATAGTATATGTAATTCGAATTTTTGGATATTTCGAATTTTTCTCAGGTCCCTTCAACTTCGAATTATCCAAGTTCTACTGTATTATTTCCCTTCTTACTTATGCTGATGGCACTGTTCTCTTCTAGTCGTGCTTCTTCACTTCCACAACTTTACGTTAGGGTTAGGGACATTCTACGCTAAAAACACTTACGCTGAAGGAAAGCCACGCCTTCACATAGTTATTGAATCCACACAATACGATTTTTAAATTGTAATTTAGTTTACAAGATAGATAGAATAACAACAAGAAAAATGTATTCAGTAGCAACTAAAGACCTTAACGCTGAAATTTTTGGAAATAGAGCACGATAGCAAACGCTACCTAAGCGCACTTTATCACAGAAACACCTATTTGAGAGAATATTGTTTCAATTAAATAAAGCATAGCTGCTATGAATCTGATTTCTTAGATATAATCTGCAATTTTTTTCCCTAGATTACATAAAATTTACACATTTTAGCTGGAGTAGTTTAGCCGAAATTTAGCAATATTGTTATAAAATTTAACTTTTGAAATCGCCAGGCGCTTGAAATTACTATATCACTCCTGTAACAGAATTATATTGGTATAAACTCTCAGTCAAATACGAGATTTCATTGTTTCATCTTTTTTTTTTTTTTTTTTTTAGGAAAAGGTATACAAATCTTGAAAACATTTTACAAAATTTCAGCCAAATCTTAAATTACAATTATTTTTATAATTTATAAACTTTACATTTTAATTTATTATTTATAATTTTGATATAACTGTTATTTTGAAATTGGGTGGCTGACGAAGACGGCGAATAAACTAGGTCGATATCTTTAAGTAATTTCTGGTAATTCATAGTTTCATGATGATAATCAATTAATAAATACCGGAATTATCTTGCAATCATTTGAAAACAAAATTCAGATAATTCATCATTTGATAAATATGTTTTCATTTTATGTTTAAGTAATTATGAATAAAACTGTTGAAATCACACATACACACACACACACACACACATATATATATATATATATATGTGTGTGTGTGTGTGTGTGTGTGTGTGTGTGTATGTTTATCGGTAAAAAAACAGAACGAAATAATGAAATTAATAAAAAACAGATATCTACGAGGCTACATTTGAAAATCAAGCTATAAAATGTTTCTTTTTCTTTCTTTTCCTTTTCTTTTTTAAGATTAGCGTTGTTTTTCACTTACAAAAATGTAACATTGATTTGCATTCAATCTATAAACATTTTATGCAATACATATACACAGATACTTCGTTAATGGATTGCCTTTTTTATCAAAAAAATAATCTGGTGTGTCACTCACATGACTTTCCCTTACCCTGAAATTTATTATTATAAATACAGATTGGAGATTAAGGGGTAAGATAACGGGTACTGTTATGTAAACCTATGTTGAAACAATTCAAATTAGGCTTCGGGACATCTTTATTTGACAAATAATTCTATGTAATGGGGCTATTCCCCCTCAACGCCCCGTTTCATTATTGTGCCTATATTTATACAGAATTCAAATCTGTTATTAAATTCAAAAGTTCATTTGAAATTATTCAGACAACTTTCACACGCAACATTCCTTAGAATTTATCAATCTTGATCAAACTTTTCTAGTAATAAACGTATGGACTTTAAAATACAACATTTGTATCGCCTGAAATTACTTGTTTTTAATTTACTGCTGTAGACACACACAAAGATAAAAGGTTAAAAACTTGACTTCGGTATTCAGGAAGCCTAAAAGGGTGTAAATATACAAAAAAAAAAAAAAGTCGAATATTTAGCGTAAAAAATACATTTTTACCATATGTCTATGAGGAAATAATTTCAATTCCTGAGCAGCTTTCCTGAACGTGGTAAAATATTATAGTAAAGCACTTTCACTAACAATAAAAAAGAATGTTATGGGTTAAATCTGTACTGATAAGTATAAAGGATTTAAGTCCAAAAATGTCGATTTTGAGTTAAGTACATAGTCAGACTCAGAAATAAATTCTCTATCGATTGGTATAAAGGATTTAAATCCATGTCATTTAGTCTTTGAGAAAATCCATTGGTAAAAAAAGATTCAAGTCAGAAATTTAGCATTAATTTTTGGTATAAAATATTTAATTTATTTTTTTCCCTTTATTAAATGAAGATTGACAATCACTGAATGGTATAAAGCGTACAAACTAACATAATCCCTTTTTCCTAATCGATTCTGCTCATTAGTTTTTAGTTAGTTTAACTTTATTTTTCGTCTCATGAAAAATCAAGAATATGGACTTAAATCCTTTATACTTATCAGTACAGAAATACTGGCAGCGCTGTATATCTTCTGAAGGTTATGCACACATCACATGGTGCACATAAGTATAATACTATATCAATAACATATGGCACAACCTGAAATACACTTCCACCAATTTTCAAGTATTGTCACACTATAATCTAGTTATTTTATGTAGCCCTTTAAATGAATAGTGAATGATTATCATACCATATTCTATATGACACACGTTTTTACACGTGTAATATATATATATATATATATATATATATATATATATATATATATACTAGCAGACTCGGCCACGCGTTTCTGTGGCTAAGTCAAACGTTGAATTATATTGTAGCAATTTATTCAATACAGTTAAATTATTATTTACAAATAAAGACGAAAACGTTGTAGCCGATGAAACGCCAAGGATGACAGAGTTTCGAAATTTAAAATTAAAATTTTGCCAATTTGACAGCAAAATAATTCAGTCTAACACATGCATACGATAACTAATACATACCTAAACCCAAATACAGGGATTAAAATCGGGAAATAATTTTCCTCGATTTTTAATAAATTTTACAAAAAATCCAATGGGTGATTAACATTGGAAATCTTTTTCTTGCATCCACAGACAGTCAGTGACGTCACACCTCGCTTGCGTATTGTGTAATATTTATGAGTTTCAAAAAGGAAAAGAAGAAAAGAAATAAAATGCGAAAATTTCGCACAGGTTTGCTAATTTTCTTATAAAATGATCTCATAATTTTAAATATTTTAAAGATGGCAACAGTTGTAGTTATAAAAAGGAAAACAATATGGCTAAGTCAGAAAAATAAGTAAATTTGATACGGTATATAGTATTTCTCCACAAATGGATTTCGCGATTTTTTTTCTTTTTTTTTTTTTTTTTTTTTTTTTTTTTTGGCGCCGTTTTGAACGATAACGATGATGTTCTGGATACTTTGCAGTAAAATATAGCAACCTGCATGATTGTATTTCAGATATATGATTTATGATTTAGCTTATGATTTTATCTGTTATGATTTTTAGATTTATGATTTAGCCATAATCGCCAAATCCAGTTGTGGGGAAATACTATAGTTGTTCCTTTGATAAATATTTTAAAACTTTAAAATAGGATATCTCATGAAATATTGGGCATTTAAAGTAAATACAGGTATCATTTTTAATAGAAAAATATTTTGGAAAAGATTAATAAATTTTAACGAAGTGATGAGAAGACTTTCAGTATGTTAAAATTTTAATAGTAAATTCAAGTTAATCAAGAGGGAAAGCATTGAGGATTAAGATAAGAAAATTGCAAGATTTTAAGATCGTATTTTTAGCAATAAATATGAGTCAAAATTTAATGTAAAATACATGTATAAATCACAAATTTAATAATGAACGGTAAATTGATAAGTTATTAAAGAAAAAATAAAAGAAAATAAGAGAGATAATTATTCAAAGTTCGAACATCGATCATATAGATTAGCGTTACAAAACAGATAAACAGACTTAAAATCTTACAGACTTTTAAATAAGTTTTAAATTAAGTTTTTAAATTTAATGTTAAATAAAACAGACTTTTAAATAAATTTTAAAATATGGAAATGGTTACTTTTTATTTAGGACATTATATGTATACATCACGAATTTCTTAAAGAAAACGAAGTGATACAGATTACAATAATGCAGCAAAATTGAAAAAGCAAGGTTATTTCGTAAGTAAATTTTTAACACACGTGTCACGTGAAATAAATTGTAGCATATACATAATGTATCTGATATAAGATACTAACATGTTGCAGCGGAATAAATTTCATATCCTTGGCGGGAAAAAAAATATATATCGCCAAATTATCTGGCGAACATATTTAATTCCTTTGAAAAATCATGGTTATTTTAACAATTTATATTAAGAGAGTAATGAATAATATGAAAAAATATTTCGCCCAATACATATTACGAAAATATACATACTATGGCTTGTATATTTTCGTGTTACGTTTTTGATCGCCAAATACAAAACAAAAAACTTTAAGAACGACAGAGTTTTGAAATTTAAAATTAAATTTTTGTCAATTTGAAAGCAAAATAACTCAATCTAACGTATGCACATGATAACTAATACATATCTATGCAAAAATATGGGGATTAATGGGAATATGGGAATATGGGAAATAATTTTCCTCGATTTTTAATATTTTTTTTACAAAAAATCCAATGGGCGATTAACGTAGGAAATCTTTTTCTAGACTTCACAGACTATCAATGACGTCGCAATGCATAATTTAACTTTTTATAATTTTTTAACGTTCACGTTTGATTAAATGTATTTATTTTTATTTCGAAAGAAAATGAACTCGTATTTTTTTTTTTTTTTTTTTTTTTGGCAACAATTAAATTTATGGAACTCGCAGATATTTTGGAGCAACTATAACAAAGGGCTATAATTAACAAATAATTTGCAATAAAAAATATTGTGACTATAAATTGAGATAAAAACTATCCTATCTTTCAAGTTGGACCAACCTGCACACAGTGTGCAAAATTTTGTTAAAATCGAATCATTAGTTTAGGAGTTTATCGCGGACAAACATCGTGACACGAAATTTTATATATATACAGATATATATATATACGTTTCATTTGGTTTAGTGCAGTCTAGAGACGTTAAAATCTACTTACCTGCAACTTTCCCATAGACGTAATGTATTTGAATTATCTTGGGTGTCCCTATACACGGTCCATTTGCTTGATCGCAACAAAAAGTTTAGTGTAGCATTCCTATATGATGCACATTTAGAATACCAAGTTTGGACTTTCTGCTATTATTTGTTCTTGAGGTATGAGGATAACAGACAGACACACACAAACACACACACAGACCAACCGCTAAGAACATGCTTTTCAGATTCAGGGTCCCTCAAACCGTGTAAATACAACAAAATCTCAAAAATTTGACCCTATAACAATACATGCTCTACCATATATAAGTGTGAGAGAAAGTAAAAAAAAAAAAAAAATTACAAAATACTAATGAAATCTCAAAACAGATTTTCTATTTCAAAACAGATGGAAGTTCAAAACGTCAATTAGATTTCGAATGATTGCCTAATTTACATTTTAGTCACTAATTTAAATCCTTTTAAAAACTCCGTTTTAAAATGTCTTCGTTAAGAAAAAACATTAGTTTGGTTGATTATTACAAGAGGAAGAATGAATTACGTTATTTTAATTTCATTTATTAAAATCTACGCTTTGAAAAGCATATTAACTTTATGTTATCTTAGAAAAAATTTCACTTGCATTCAGGATTGAATTATTCGTTTGTTTTGTCACATTTAGAAACGTTGTTAACAAATGCTTTTATGATTTCCATTATTATGCATTGTTGATCTGTGAGGAAGTTTCGGTATAAGGTTTCGGTCAACACATGTTTGAGATAATAGTAGTTATTTCTTTTAGTTTGCATTGAAATTATTTTTAAGAAAATTTATTAGAAATTGCACAGCACAGTTATTTTCTTTAAATAAATTTAAGGTTATTTATAATTCGGAATAAAACAATCTGGTATGGCATTCACGCTACTTTTTAAAACACTACATTATTATAGATATTAACGACATTATTATAGACTGTCTAAGCTGTAATAAAAGGTATTATGAATTTAAACATTTCCAGTGTATGTTAAAAAAAAAAAAAAAAAAAAAAAGAGAGAGAGAGAGAGAGAGAGAGAATTTTATTTTACACAAGTTTCTGTGTATAAGTGATTACTGTCTCACACAACTTATGATTGAATATTGTAGCTATATATATAAAATATTTCAGGGTTTTATTAAATTCAAGAATATATCTAAAATTATTCCCAGGATTGCCACACATACCACTCTTTGATGCTCATTCCACCTATTATCAGTATCCTCTATAATATCTATAAAATATATACATTCAAACAATGCTAAAATATAGAGCCGAAAAAAAATCAGAACTCAGACAAGTAAAGATCTAATGTATCAGAATTGTTTTACATGCCCAGTAAACGTAAAATACAATTATTTCATATCCTTTTCTATGTGAAACTGGCTTTTTGAACTCATGATTCAATATGTGTTAATTTCGTTTTGTTTAGTTTTGTCTAAAGATGTTAAATTGTACTTGCCAGAAATTTTGCTCATATGCGTAATTTATTTGAACTATTTTGTATGTCACTGCACACGATCATTTTCCCAATCTCAATAAAAAATTCAAATGACGTTCCTATATGACATAAATTTAGAGTACTGTGAGTTTAAGCTTCCTGCTAACATCTATTTTTTAACCACACTGAAAAGACACACACAGACAGACCAAGCCTAAACACCAGAATTTTGGATTAAGAGGATCTTAAAGCGTGTAAATATACAAATTTGTGTAAATATACCCAGTTTCAAAAATTGACCCAAAAGAAATACTTTTTCTATCACAGATGGGGAATTAAAAATCAAAACCTTGTAGGCAATAATTGCATACGATGTCTTTATTGTCATTATTAAGTACAAGAATAGAATTTTAGTGCATTTTAATGCAATTTTATTATCGAATTCACTTCGTTTTTTATTCGATTGAAAACTACTGGATTTGTATTGACGAGCGCTATCTTCCTTGATTATTAGTCTATGTTTAGCTGTCAATGAATATAATAAAAATATGAATTGTTATAGATTTTAAGGCGTTATGCATTAAATATTCGCACTGATATTTTTTCTCTTATTCTTCATATATTTCTGAATAAAACTATTTACTTTCTAATACGAATTTCGATATGTTTTTCACGATTTTCGATTCTGTACTAATAATATTAATTCAATTTGTCAATTCTATAAAAAAAATATTTACTAAATTACCTTTTAACAGACTTATTTTCCTTTTTTATTCATTAAAAATCTTCAATAAGTTTTGTTAAACAAATTCATGCATGAGATCATCCAGTAATTGTCTTTCATATTTCATTCGAAATATGCATTTGCATATGGCCAGGATATAAAAATATCGTCGTAAGTAAATTGTCGGTTTACGTACGTAAATAGCAAAGGATCTTTCTTCAAGCTCAATAAGTAAAATGTCGGCAAGAATAGGACTGAGGGGTGTCCCCATTGGCGCTCCAAACGTTTGTTTATATATAACAACATTAAAAAGAAAATAATTATTATGGTTGATAAGATCAAATGCTTCAGAAATAAAATTCAAAAACGGGGCAAGAGAAGGAATATTATGGCAATTTCTAAGGATAATAGAACGATGAATATCTAAAGGGATATTAGGAAAAAAGGAAATAACATCTAAACTATAAAATTTATCTGTGGGGGTGAAAGTAGTACTAAGAATTTTATTTTTTACTTCAAGACCAGATTTAACAATATGAGAATTATTCATAATTAACGGTTTAAGTAAGTCTGTGAGGAATTTTTCAAGAAAATAAGATGGGCTATTACATTGAGATACAATGGGCCGTAACGGATGATTAGGTTTATGTTGTGCATGTATTATGTTATGTATTTTTATATTCTGGCCATATACAAAAAATTCCCTCCTTAATTTTATTGATGTTTTTAATTAACAATTTCCTTCCATTAAATTTATCTACGAATGTGAAATTAATCAAACTTTGCCATTTTTAGACCTCTCTATTCATCGAAGCAAAAATAACTCAGTTATTTGGTTTGACGTCTACTACAAAAATTCCTTTGTCCCCCTCCCTGTACATAAACCTAGTTACCCGTTACGGCCCATTGTATCTAAATGTAATAGCCCATCTTATTTTCTTGAAAAATTCCTCGCAGACTTACTTAAACCGTTAATTATGAATAATTCTCATATTGTTAAATCCGGTCTTTAAGTAAAAAATAAAATTCTTAGTACCACTTTCACCACCACAGATAAATTTTATAGTTTAGATGTTATTTCCCTAATATCCTTTAGATATTGTTCGTTCTGTTATCATTTTAAATTGCCATAATATTCTTTCTCTTGCCCCATTTTTGAATTTTATTTCTGAAGCATTTGATCTTATCAACCATAATAATTATTTTCTTTTTAATGGTGTTATATATAAACAAACGTTTGGAGCACCAATGGGGGTCCCCCCTCAGTCCTATTCTTGCCGACATTTTACTTATTGAGCTTGAAGAAAGATCCTCTGCTATTTCCTTACTTAAACCGACAATTTACCTACGGTTTGTCGACGATATTTTTATATCCTGGCCATATACAAAAAATTCCCTCCTTAATTTTATTGATATTTTTAATCAACAATTTCCTTCCATTAAATTTACCTACGAATGTGAAATTAATCAAACTTTGCCATTTTTAGACCTCTCTATTCATCGGACCAAAAATAATTCAGTTATTTGGTTTGACGTCTACTACAAAAATTCCTTTGTCCCCCTCCTTATACCTGCTTCTTCTGCTCATCCGAATATTTATAAAAAAATCTTTTTTTAATTCTTACATATTCCGTGCCATTAATTATACTTCCTTTCAATTTAGTGAAAATCGACAATTAAACAAAATTATTAAAATTGCCAGGGACGCTGGATATAAAAAAACTACTATAATTGAGATTTTCAATAAAATAAAAAATAAACTATTTTTTCCTCCAATTAATAACTCTTCTACATTAACCCCTAAAATTAAATTCACTAATAGCCTTGTTTATAGTAAAGATTTCGATAATTTTAAACATTATATTTTTCGAAAATTTAACATTGTAATTCCTTACAGTTCACCTTTAACTATTAAACAACTGAGTATAAATGACCGTGACCCTAGACCCACTGGAGGGGTTTATAAAATTCCGATACAATTGCATAATGAAATTTTTTTCTATATTGGACAAACTAAAAGAACTCTTAATAGTGGTGAAGGAACATATAAAAAATGTAAAAGAAGAAAGAAGTTCTGCATTGGTTAATTTCATTTACAATAACTCCGGCGCTATACCCCTGTAGGATCGAGCAGAAATAATTTAAACTCCACAAAATATATCTGAACTCTTAATTTCAGAAGCTGTAAATATTGTAAAATATCCTAATAATATTAATTCTAAAGATTCAGCTTTCCTACCTAAAATTTGGAATTATATTATACAACCAGATATTTAACTTGCATTTATATTTTTCCAGTTCAATATGTAACCTCATCAATTTCAAGTTTCATTTAAGTTTCTATGGATGCTGCTGCATCCTTTTCCAACGATAGTTACCGCCACTCCAAGTTTCATGTTCCCATCCACAGTTTGTCTTCAAGGTTTGATTTCTTTCTACTACAAGTTTTCGTACAAGTTTCTTCTAACAGTTGTTAACGCCAGTCCAGTGTTTCAGCTTCCGTCCATTGACTCCTCCAACAGAATGACTTCCATTCACTACCACTGCTCGACAAGTTTTTTTTCACCTTGATGTTACCACCACGCCAGCCTTTCGAATAGCCATCCAAAACTGACTTTTCCAGCGCAAGTTGCAGTAAACAAGTGTTGCTTCAGTTTCAATGTAGAATGGCTCCAACCAATGAACTAAAATTTTTTGTATTAAAGTAGCGTTGTAACTGTAGCTTTAACTTGATTTATGGTATATATAATTGTAGCTCAGCTGCACACTGTGAAAAACCATGTAGACTTCCTGATGATGCCCTGCTTTTCAGGGCGAAAAGCTTAGAAATATGTAGCTTTTAATTAAATATATGTTTTAAAAACTTTTATACGTGTTTTAAAGTGTTTTATTTATTAATTTAAAACGTTACACGTGTTTCTTAAAAGTGTCTCTAAATGGGATATATTTTTTCTATAAAGCAGGAAAATTTACAAACAGCTTAAAGAAAACCGTCAACGAAGAAGAAATTAAAACAAATTTTGAAAATGCAACGGAACTCGCAAATCAAAACAATCACAATTATACTGCATTCCGTGAAACCGTTAAAATAATTGACGATTTAAATTCTTGCAATAGCAACGATGTTGCGAGTATTGATAAAATGTGGCGCCACCTGTTAGGAAGAGCAGCCAAGCGTGCGGAACATCAGGCACCGTAAGTAAAGACTTCCACACCGTGACAGCCGATGACAAGAGAGGGGAGCCCCACAGAAAGTACTTCGGCCGTAAAATGAAGCAAATAAAGTTTTCCCATGTTAAAATAATGCTCGTTTGTTTAGGTGAGAGTCGTATCACTCGAAGACGATTCTACTTCGATAAATGATGATGTGCTGAGGATACACTGGCGCTGAAAGAACGGAAGTGGTAAGAAGTAAATATAAAAATTTTGAATATATCTCTCAACTCTTATTTTAGTAAACTTATAGCTGCCCTGTTGCATGCACAATATCGTAAAAGTATTACAAAATGAAAACATTGAAAGACGAAAGCAAGTCTACTAACAATAAAGGCGTGTTTGACCATTAATTCTTTTTACCATCGCGGTCGAAATTCACTTAAATGCGGACTAAGATCTTTCAGAAATGCCTTACGAAGTACATACCACCTAGTCTTAAGTTTCTATATTAGACAATTTGTCTTAAACAATACACTAAAACACTCTTCGGGATCGTCACCAAGACAAATTAAATTGTTCCTTCTTTTGTCGGGCCACGGTAGAGCGCCGGCCTCATATTTGGAAGATTGCAGGTTCGGTACTCGAGCCGGCCGAAGACCGAAATGTACACTAATAGTGGCTGGTGCACGTAAAATCTGTCTTGGCCACAATGTCCACCAAGTTCCCATCAAAAATTATACCTCTGGGGTCACCGAAGCGGGAGAGCCATACTTTCATCAAAATTGTGATGGCATGTCTCCGGACCACCTCTAGTGGTGTGTCCCAGGCCGTCGCCAATTGTCCATCTGCACAGCACTATTGCGACGTAAAACCCAACCACCCAACCATCCACCCTTCAATTGTCTGTTCGCAGTGAAAAGGGTCTCGGCCTCAAAGGCTCCGTTTACAACCTCGCTTAAAATCAACCCGCATTTTAACGATGCTTCTTTTAATCCTCCTTTCTGTTTTGTCCGTTTACAACTATCTATCTCGGAATAAGGATGGAGAGGGTGACAACCGGTTTTCAATGGGGAAAAAAAGAAGTAAGGTCCCTTTAACTGAGATGTCCCTTTAATTCACAAACCAAAACATTCGCATAAATTCTATTGATGTTAGTTATAGATGTACAGGAAAAAAAAAAAAAAATGCAGTCGGCAGCAAAGGTATCCGAGCACTAGCAAAAATTCCTATTTAAAAAAAGTACACTTGATACAGTTTTGTTAAATAAATCCTTATCGAATCCTGTACTTAGCCAGTCTAGGAATATGATTCGACAAGGATTTATTTAACAAAACAGTATTAAATGCACATTTTTTATGCAAGAATTTTTGCTAGTGCTCGGATACTTTTGCTGTCGACTGTTTTTAGTAAATTACCACAATCATGATTTTATCTTTGAAAAACGTTGAGATATGTTTTTGTTTAGTGTATTAATCTTAATATATATATATATATAGTCTCTGCAAGGAAATAAAATAAAGAAGAATTTTAGCGTTAAATAGTCCTACATTTTTCTTTTTCCATTCCGCAAAATTACATAACAGACAAAAATAATTTTCTTATTTAAAGTTGAAAAAGAAATAAAATTTATAAGAAATATTTTTTTAAGATAATCGCAAATATAAAATGAATTGGCAAGAGGTTAGATTACTTTCTATAAATTCTGAAGTTGATAAAAACAATTGTTTTTACTATTTTTTCTATTCGCAAGAAGAAAATATTACAATCGAGAAAATTTTTGATTTCTGGTTTTCGATGCATTTACACGGTTTGAAATATCATTACAACAATTTGACCATTTTTAAAAGTGCATGCCTGTCTGTGTGTCGTGCATGGTTTATAAAAATTTTGTGGGCGCTGTATCTCGTTTAATAATGGATGGAATTCCGAAAAACTTTAAATTTTTATATGAATTGGTGCTGATTATATTTACAGTAAATTGCCCAGCAGGCAGTATCATTATCACATATTACAGCCAGACCGTATCTAAAGCATTACTTTTTACAGGATAATTCCAAACATTTTGTTTTGTTTTTTTAATTTTTTACCACTTCCTTTGTTGCTTTTGCGAAATTTTTTTGCTGAAATATATATGAAATTAGCATATTCTTTACACTCCGAAAGTTTTAGGACAATTCATCAAGAATTTTTCTAGATATTTGACAAAGCGTCTGAAATCGTAAGTGTCCGGCCATTTAAGGAAAAGTAGTGTATAAATTTACGAATGAAAAGCACAAACGAAAATATTTCATTATTCTATTATATTTGAAGTAATATTTTCTTTTAACTGTAATAAATAGAAAAAATGATCTTTATTTATGCACTAGAAATACAATTATGCGACTTCTAAATCATCATCTTTAAAAGTACATTGAAAACACCAATTTATTCATCAGGGAGTTGCTCCCGTTTTTTATTCATTATACTTCTTTAGATAATTATATATATTTTTAAAGAACAATAAGTTTTAAAACAAGTAAAACCGTGCTAATAAAATCTTACTTGACAAATAATTGTAATTTATTTATTTATATTTTCTATTGCATTCATTACTTCCCTCTTTTACTGTATTTTTTCCGAATAATAATCAAAGAATACTGTATGGCTTTACTCTCTTAGAAATGTCGGTTATTAAGAAAAAATAAAATATAATTTTTATGTAGCATTTAAATGGATAATCTTAAATTGAAATTAGTCAGTTAAATTATTAGAAAAAAAAAAAAAAATAATAATAATAATGCATTCAAACTTCATTTGTTTTTGTTATTAAGGTTTTTTGTAGAAATAAACAGTGAACTTAAATGCAGCAAAGCTTTTGTCTCTTCCTGAGACCAACGAGCATTACGCATAATTTTGCTAGACATCTTTCAAGTAAACAAACAAACAAAAAAACTTAAAAGCAAATAAGTGAAAGACAGCGAACAGAGATAAATTAAATCCAATACGGCGCAGTGCACAGTTACATCCGAAAGGAATTGTGGGTAAAAGACGGGTTTTAGAAGGATTAACCCCAGTCCCGACTGGGGTAGTTTCTGACCCTAGTAATCAACCCCTCTTTTGAGGAACCGGTTCAATTGGAGAGAATTTGGGGAATTCAACCCCAGTAAAAGTGAGGTTGTGAACGGGGCCAAACAGTTTAAGAATTCTTCGACGACTCATTTGATATCTCCAATTGTAAGGATTCTAGAATTTTTTTCTCATCATGAAATTGCACGGCTTTATTTTGAAATTTACTATTTTATTTGAGTATGTTATTACCACAGTGTTCTCTACAAAAGCGGATTAAAAGAATGGATGGCAGCGTTGTAAAAGCTGTAACTAAGTCTTATCGCTCTAGCAACAAGAGTATGTGCATTCACAATCAACAGAACAAATATTCTATGAATAATCTTTCCATATATTCCGAACCAATTTGCTTTCTTAAGTTTCGAATTGCCAAATGATTTACCTTCATATGCATTAAAAACTCTCATTTAATATTCACGTTTGCTGTGCTTTTCATGCGTGATATTTTTAAATAACAAAATTTGTTAATAGATCAATTAGGAATTTACAGTAATGATTTTAGGTGATTCTCATAATAGACAAACATTAGTATGACGAATTTTTCTTCTTTGATTTAGTTTTACTTAAATAACAGTAAGATCACAGTGATTCATATGAATTGAAGTACTGAGTAATGAATCATTAAAAAAGTGTTAAAGAAATACATCGAAGCAAAACAAAATTATTTACTAACCAAAGAACAGAGTTTCCTTAAAAGAAAGGAACTATGTTCAAGATGCTAGAGCTCGATGTTAAACATAAGGCGGTTTTATGTAAAAGAATCAGCGATCTTGTGTCATATTATATAGCTTCTCGAATTACAAAATAAAAAAAAGTCTCTTTACACTGCACAGGATTTGGCCTATCGAGAAGTGATTTATATGGTCAAAGTACCATGTGGAGTACTAAACTGCTCATTTACTACTGCTCATACTATTGACATCTCATTTTTTTTTTTTTTTTTTTTTAATTTTTTAAGTCTTTTGTTTATAAATTTTATTATTATTATTATTATTATTATTATTATGAAGAAAATTTGTATTTTGTAATATGAATATAAAGGCTAAGATTAGTTATTTATTTCCATATGTCACCCTTAAAAATCAGGGGTGAAAATCTCATTTTGCTAACTTTACAGACAAAATTTTATCTTTAAAACAACGGTTTCTGATTATAGAAAAGATATTCAAAGTCGTCATAGAACCATTCATTTGCTAAATATGATTGTGAAGAATAGTGATTCTCTGGTTAATTTGGAATATTCAAAAACCAAGTAAAACAATTATTCGGCAGTTTGGTATTTGGGATAACAGTATCCTTTTTTAACAGCTGTGTTTTAAATGACAGTGAATGTTATAGTTTACGTACTGTGCATTCTTTGTTACGCAAACTAGCACCTGTGTGTTTCGATATTATTTGGACCTATTCTGTTTTCGATGTAACATCCATAGGCAGATTTAAACGAAGCGGAATGAATACCTCTTTTTTTTTCTTTTCTTTTGTATGCATAAAAGCAGGTTTCGTGCAGACTGTGGTATAAAATCATTCATCATTCGTTTACAGGTCTAAACAAAGTATATGGATATATCGGTGCTATACTTCGAAATTGCTAGAAATGTATTTCATTTTATTTTAGGTGTTTTTCATAAAAATCTAAACTTAAGTACACAGTATTATGTACATATAGTTTATAGACAATATACAGGGCTACCAAAACTTAAGCTAAACGTCCTTTTCTATCGAATGTAATTGATGAAAGTGCTTTGCTACATTTTACTATGTCGACGAACACTACTCAGAAAGGAAAACTCATTTTGCATATCCATACTGTAAGCAAAGTATTTTTTAAAGTTCAATTTTGAAGTCTAGTTTTTTGAGTAATATCGTGTTTTAAGGTTCCCTAAATACGAAAGTTCAATTTTTTGCGGTTTATCCGTATAGATATCTGTTATCAGTATAACTTAAAAAAAAAATAACTGCGGAAAATTAAAATTTGGTGTTTTGAAGTCCATTTTAGGTTGCCACTTAAAATTTTCGATCAAGATTGGCAAGTTTGGAAGCAAATTAATAACAGCTTGGTATTTTTATTGATATAAATATAAGTACTATAATTGAACGGAGGGTTTGGAGGGAGCAGTAACCCCCATTACACAGAATTATATGTCAAATAAAATGGTTCCTAAGCCTATTATATATATATATATTTTTTTTAAGTAGATTGAACTTTATTATCTTACCTTATTGGTCTTACGATTTAATTTGCAATCTACCTTTATAGTATTGAAATGCAGGGTAAAAGAAAGTCGTGTGAGTGACACACCAAGTTATTTTTTTATTCTTTTTCTTTATGATCAAAAATTTTTTTTACTCTTGCAGCTATAACATCATTTTTCCATCGTTGTCTTAAATTTATTTTCCTAAATATATGGTTGTAACTTTGATGACTTTATACTGTCTATAGGCAGTATTTTTTTTTTTTTTTTTTTTTTTTTTCTTATCCTGTAAAACACTATAAAAATTATTTACATGATTTCTGCAGGGATAATACTATAAGAACTCGTTAAAAAGCACGTTCATTTAGTAAAAAGTCCAAGCATATTTATCGAAGTTAAAATGTGGTTTAGCACTTTAAATAAATACATGAAAAGTATGCGAAGAGCAAACGAGATGCCAATACTATTTCTGTATTTTTTTCTGTTCATGGAAGAATTTTTTTCAAATTTAAGAAGTTTTTCGAAAAGAACAAGATAAAAATACTTGGGGAAAAAATGGGCAATGAAACTTGCATACCATCTGAGAGTACCATTTCTTTATTTCCCTCCCCCCCCCCCCCGCTTCCTCTTTATAGAAGATCAAAATTACGATGGTATATCTCTGGAAAACCCATAGGGGTGAATCCCAGCCGGTAACCAGTGCAAATTATACAACGCGCGTCATTGCGGATATATGAAACTCTACACCAATCCTTGAGTTCACGTTAAAACAAATTCTACTCTACTCCTGCTTTTTTTTTTTTTTTTTTTTTTTTCATGATGCATTAATGGATAGTTAATCAGACTGCCGTGCCAAATTCTTACATACATTTTTAACTGTGTTTAAAGGAGTTTTTTTATTGTTGTTATTTTATAATATTGTTTTGCCGGCCTGGTGTTTCGGTTTGTAGGGCGCTGCCTTCTGAACTTTCAGGTCCCAGGTTCGAAACTTGGTGCGGGCAAGATGTTTGTGATGTCCTATGTCTTCAAAATATTGTGTACTTGTCTCTGTCAATTTCTGTAATATAGATTAGACGAGACGAAAGTCATTGTAACTATAGGTCTCAAAGCTAACAAATGTCAAATGTAATATTTCTTATATCTTAGATCAATATTAATTTTCATGAATAAAGGAAATTTTTGAATCATTTAATTAAGGCGTTATTAGTATGTTTTTCACACATGCTTTGATAAATACTCTTTTATTCTCATTTTCAAAAGAAAGTCAGTACAAAAAAAGTAATCATAAAAATATATATATATATATATATATATATATATATAAATGCTGATTTTAAGTTGATATTCTTTATTTTTTATTTATTTATTTTTTTTTTTTTTTTTTTTTCTCGTTAGGACTGAGGACTATTAGTCTCAACCTGGGATTTTTGCGGTGTCATTTTTCGATAGTTGGACATTTGTCGAAATCTAAAATTTATCGAAAATATAATTGAATAATTTGAAAGCAATGTTATAATTTGAAAAAAAAAAAAAAAAAAAAAAAAAAAAAACTAATAGTCCTCTGTCCTAAACTAAATTCTGCTTTTGCCAGAAATTCATCAAACACCTTTTTTTTTTAAGAAAAAGAAAAGAAAATAATAATAATAATAATCAGTATCGAAACAAACACTATCGAAAAAGCTTTTTTTTAATAATTTTGAATTAGGAAATAAAAAGTGCGCGGGCAAAATGAAAAAAAAATGAATTTAATGATTTACTTTT